>KE507864.1:56130-66480 GCA_000441515.1 Elaeis oleifera
ACCTGCAACAAAAGCAAGGGGCGGAGGTCCGGCTCCCGTAGGAGCTCGGAAGAGGCGGTCGACCGTCGTAGAAACTCGGATGGAGTTCGGTAGTTGTAGGAATCAGTCATTGAGGAAGTTCGGCCGTAGACGAAACTTGAAGGGAGTTCAGTCTGGTGCCGATCACTGTAGAGGGTCGGTCGGTAGCGGAGCTCAGTGAGCACTGTAGAAGGTCGGCCGGTAGCGGAGTCCAGAGGGCACTTGGAGCAATCTGATAGACGACTGAAAAACCCATCTTGGAGAAGCCCGGATAGGTGCCACTTGGCGAGAACTTCAGCTGAGGGTATTTTATACCCAACAACAGGTAATTGATATACATTTTGACTAAAAATTTGAATTTAATGAAAGAGCTAGTTGTCTAAAATAAAAGTGTAAAATATAGAGTATATGTGAATTACCTTAAGCTTAGTAACTGGATCTCTGCACCTAAGTCAAGTATGGAAGTTCACATCAAACGATAGAGAAAAGGTCAGGATGCTCAGCACTACAAAAAAAGAAAAAAAGAAAAAAAGAAGAAGAAGAGCAATGTGAAAGCTACCTTAGTTCATGAGCTTAATTTGGGGGTGCATAGAAATTAACTGAAATAGGTGATAAAAG
Source organism: Elaeis oleifera (assembly GCA_000441515.1). Taxonomy (NCBI): domain Eukaryota; kingdom Viridiplantae; phylum Streptophyta; class Magnoliopsida; order Arecales; family Arecaceae; genus Elaeis; species Elaeis oleifera. Next base: position 56,767 of record KE507864.1, read on the forward strand.
AAGAAACATTTGTCCTTTACAAGCTAGCACCCAAATGCAAAATTAGTCATCACAAACACAAGTATTGTAGATCTTTGGATGTACTCTAAGGAAGCTTCTGAGTAGACTGACTGTGAAATCTGCTTCTAAAACTCAATACCTAGTTAATGATACTTGAAAACTTTTTGACTTTCAATCCTAGGCCTATTTTTGTAAGGGAGGATCTTGATGAAACATGGTAAATAAATACTTATATTTTTTTTACATTGCTAAGGAACTAGCAATGATTAAGTTGAAGGGTGTGATAAATTATGTATTTATACATATATTTTATGTATTTAATGGTGCTAACATCTTCAAGAAACCCTAATTTCATACTTAAGTTGGACTTTCTTGCAAAATTAAGTATTTTCAAAAATAGTTTTGAAAATATGAAATTAGTACATATTTATGAAAATAGATGTTGAGTTGATTGATTAATCTAAGTAATAAAATCAAGTTTCACACCTATTAGAAAGTTATGAGAAGTTTAATTTATGTTTCTTCCTTATTTGGCAGGTAAATTCAAATCACCGGAGATGTTTTGAAATCATGGAGCCTCAAAACCCTAGCCGACCATTCACCCCATGAAATCCTAACCCACATCTTTTTTTATTGATGACATCAGTTAGGAAAAAGCTAGAAAGTGCAAAAAGCAAGAAAAGATAGTTAATCTCTTCCTTGGCTAGACCCCTTGATTCTGACACCTTTGGCATAAGGATCCCTGAATGATAGGCTACAGGACTCCAAATTGAGTAAGATTAGATCCTACAAAATCTTGAGACAAGCAAGAAAAGAATGTAATTTATAGAAATTAATTTATATTTTAGATGAGATAGCTATATCAAAATAAAGTTGGTAATAGTGCTAGACAAAATAGGAAACATCCGATACACCCAGATTCTTCCTAATTTTTTTTGGGGCAAAAACCTGATATGGCAACCAATTTTTGGTGGAAATGAGCTAACCTATAAGAGAATAAATAATAGCAAATGAGAGTCCAAAAATATTCAGCATGAGGAGCTTGGGTGGCAAAAGTAAATAAGGTAACTCTTCATATGACTGTTTCCCAAATTGAAGAGATACAGCCTTCCAAATCAAGAGAGATTTACATGGCACAAATTCAAAAAAAAATCAAAAAATTACCAAACCCTAGGCCATTTTAAAGGAGTCCACACCCCATATTGGAATCATCTAGAGTTGGGTGGCACAAAGAAAGAGAGAGAGGGCGACAACAAGGGCTTAGGGTTTGGGTTGTAGCTTCAAGGAAAGGGGTGCCTTGAAGAGAGCCTTGTTTCCTCCACCATCACTTTTATCAAGCCTCCATCTTTTCTAAGATCAGATCCAAGAAATAAGAAGAAGAGGATGCAAGAAAGCTATGTGGAGTACAAAGGAAGAAAGGAGATCTCATCAACTATCTTCTCGATGAGGCTGCGCGAATCAACTTTCAACCTTTGTTACAGCTTTCTAGTTTACTTTCTTTATTCTAGTTTTGTTTGTCTTCTTTATTAATTTTTTTAATATTTTATACTTAAATTTAGATTTTAATTAATGTAAAGTAATTTTATTCTCTTTAAATTATTGGTTTTATTTAATCGCAAGTGGAAGCTAGAATATATTTAGTAGATCCTAGTACCCAGTTACTTTCTTTTATAATTTTAGTTCTTGTTGTGTTTCTTTAAATTTTATAATAGAATTTAGATTTTAATTAAAATTTAAATCACTAAAATTTAATTTTATTGTAAGTAGATATTAAGATCTAAATAGTAGATCTTAGTATCAAGTTTATCTTTCTGCACTGTTTAATTCCTATCTTCTGTTTACAATTCTGACTCCGTTCAATCCTTCTTTCTTTCTTTTAAAAATCAAAGATTTTAAAACATCAATCCATAGCCTTCTCCATAGATTCGACTCAACTTACAGCTATTTACAAATTTTTTTTAAGAGTTAGAATGAAATTGATTGCACGGTATCCTAATGACAATATCGTGCACATCAGATCACATCTACCATATAGATCATATCTATAAAATATTGAGTTCAGAACTCAATACCTTAGTATGGGTAGCAGATTGCCATGTCTGAATCATGAGAACTTGAGGTCTTGCTGGTTGCTTACCATCGTACAGTGTGTCTGGCCTCTACGGTTAGTCCACTCGAAGCCCTGCGTTGATCGATCGCCCTGGGAGTGCTAGCTCGCACAACGATCTTCTGATGGCTGATTTTATGTACTTCTTAGGATCTCACGGACTTCTCTGGAATGCGAAGATGGACAAGGAGGATCTGACGATCGAAGGGAGGAAGACTCTCTTCTCTCTTTTGTTTTCCTTCACCCAAACCCTAGATTAGATCTAGGTTTCACTCACCTAAGAAGAGAAGAACCTCCTCTAATCTCTCATGCCTAGTAGGCTGCCCACCCTAAGACCTCATGCCCCTTATGAAACCCTAACTCATGGTGGAATTAATCTATTGATGATCTAATTTTTGTCGCATAAAAATCAACCCTTTTTATAAATGGCATGGATGGGTAGACAAAGATCAAGTTTGAATCAAATTCGAACTTAGATGAGAGTCGGATTTCAAGTTAAATTCATTCCAAATTGAATTTGAACTAAACTAGAATTTATCTCATCCTTTGGGGCATGTGGAGGGGATGACAAAACAACTTTTGCATTGATTATTCTCATGCAAATCAGAATTTGTGATGGGAAGAGTGGTGTGTGTGCAAGGGTGGTCGGCTAGGGAGAAGTCCAACTTGGTTTGGACTCTTAGGTCTCCATCCTAATCAAATTAGGTTAGACCCTAATCAAATAACTTGGATCCAATCCAATTAGGTACCAAACCAACTAGATTAAATTCTAATCAAATTAGAGTTTAATCGAGCTCAATTCTTGATCAAATCAGAAATCAATCACCCTTAGTAATTAGGCATCTCATAACCTAATCGGGTCAAATCAAATTGAATCCAATTCAATTAGACTTGAATCAAATTATATTGCTTAATTAAATTAAGCTTAATCAGCAATCTAATTCTTATCAATCTTTCTTTAATTCACTAATCCTTAGTGAATTAATTCATTGTAACTTTTGCATCAGGTTAACCATCAATCGTATTGACGATTACATTCTTGAACGATTCTCAATCATTGATCAGCCACTTGATCAGACAGAAATTTTTTTTGAGTATGACCGCATAGATTCGAACCTAAGTCAGTAGCACAGAAATAAATTTCTGATCTAATCAATGTAACCATTTAGCAATAGGATCTGACATCCGGATAGGCTAAATGATTGTAAAGCAACATTCAAGAATCTACTGGCATATGGTTATCATATAATTCATTCCTTTGACCCTAATGCTTAAGATGACGTAGGATTTAACTGTCAACCCTGAAATAGTCAACCACATTATATTTTGACCTTTCAAATCCATCACGTAGATTATCCTAACCAAGATTTACTAAATTAAATACAGTAATGCATTAACTCCTATAATCTAAAGGGGCCAATCCTATCTTGACTTATATACCGACTTAACAAGTACTTGACTATGCCCAAAAATCTTTCATCATTGAATTAAAATTCAGGTAGTCTAATACCAAAGCACAGTAAGTTACTTGCAAGTCACCATGATGATCTCAGATCGAAGGGATACTTATATCCATATCCTTCGCAAGCTACTCTTGACAGCAAAGTGCTCACAATTGGTCATGTTTAGTGAGATGTACTCCTACGTCTCATCTATATGCTATACCAGTACCTTCACACTTCTTCATTAGGAGGACAACCACCCATATAGCACACAATGACTTACACTTGATATAGCTATCATCGTGGTAATAGCATATCATTTGGTCACGAATAAATTTAAAGACTAAATGATAAATCCTTCTTTATCAATTTAAAATAGTTTTTAGAACTTTATCACAACATAGGAGTTCATTAAAGAAGATGTACACAATTTTATGGTGAAAAAGTCCAATAACTTTTATTATTGAATAATTCATATACAATTATAAAATGACCACAACCATCAAGAGGCTGATAATTGACTTTGGGACACAATTTCCAACATTCCCCAAGGCCTTCTCTTTTTTGAACCTTATTTGTTTGAAAAAACATCCTCAGAAATGAGGGTGGTGGTTCTTCGATCCCCGATATAGACGTCAATTTATTATCAGACTTTCATCTTTCATTCATGGATGGAAGAATAGATTTTTCTTTGTCTCCACTGACCATCCATGGGGGTTTCACACCATTTGGACTGCTCCCGATTTATCCATAAATAAAAATGACATTGTGCTCGAGAGCGACAAAAAGCATTATCAAATGTTGCTCCATGTCAAGGTCTCGAAGCAATAGTGCCTACTTTCGAAGCAGTACTTGTACGATGCCGGATTGAGTCCAGTGAACACCCTCGTTAAGCATTGTTTGTTTGTCGATATATCAAATATCTTTTTTGATGTTTGTTCCTATTGAAACTACCCAAGTACTTATTTGGTTTTGCAAAAATGTAGCTTATAGCTGAATGTATCTGTCAGACTATTCGAAAGAAGCCTACCCATCAGGATGCTCAAGGGCAGCCTTCTCCAGAGCCCCAAAGAATGAAGCATGCTCCATCATCGTCGGTGGAGCACCGAGAAATTCCTCCCCTGCAAACGTTGACTCCTCCACGAACATCTTCTTCACCTCCACCTGTTCCTATGGCCAGAGATCCCCAAGTTGGTGGCCGACCGAGGAAAGGCTCCACAAACATTGGAGCTTGAGGATCAAGCCCCTCTCATGCCCAAGGGTTCATCACAATGGGGATGCATGTCCCCAGTAATGCAAAGGCATTGGAAAACCATCAGCTTGCTCGGGAGCTAATGAAGATGGTGATGCTCCCAGCTGATTAGGAGGGATGGAAATTGCACCCCTTGGATAAGATTATCTCGAGGTGCTATAAGTCACTTCTTTCAATAAGTATTTTTTGATTATCTTTGTTTGAGTTTCTATATCTGACTTTTGTACTTAGCAAAATTTTCATCTTATTTTGCAGTTGATTCACGACACCTTGATTTTTATGAGGGGTTGTCCAACTTTGGTCAGCTTAGTCAATCTTTGCAGGATGTAGCCTAGACTGCCAATGCTCAGGCAGAGGTCATAGAGGAACTTCTTCGGGCTACTGGAGAGTGGGAGAAGAAGTACCAAGAAGATCTTTTTGATTGAAAGCCTAGAAATAAAGTTGGATGATGAGATCAGCAACCTCAAGGGGTTGCTTGCTGATTTAAGAAGATGTAGACCTAGCCGAAATAGCCATGATCGAGGCCAGGGAGAAGCAGAAGGAAGCCAAGCGAGTTGCTCAAGAAGTAGAGGAGAAGGCCGTAGTGGCAGAGACTCGGGTCCAAGAGGCAGCTTCTTGAGCACTAACTAAGTATAAAACTTCTCAAGCTTATGCAGAAGACCTTGCAAATGGGCCGACTAAAGCATACCAGGTCGGCTTTGGGGATTGCAAGGATATCATTTCTTGACTACACCCGAAGATGGATTTGAATGGGGTGCAGCCTCCTAGAGAAGAAGAAGAAGATACCACTGTCGAGGGAGAAGCTGCTCTGACTCTCGATGTAGATTCTTTGATTTTCTTTCTTCTTATTGTTGTATTCGATTTACAACCGAGAACATAAAAACTTTTTCAATAATGAAATGAACTTCCTCTTTTATCTTAAATCTTGACTTTCTGTCTTTGCTTTCGAAATCTCTTATGTAAAGTTGTCGTTAATACATAGTCGTCTCCCTTCAATAATATTAGGACTATGATGTAAATATTATTGAGGATAGAATTTTCCAAGTCTCTTTCTCAATAAATAGCCGATTATCATCTAGAGAAAGAAAGGATCCATTGAGTGATGAAAATATTCCAAGTGTCCTTCTCGAAAGATAATATATAATAGTTGAAATATTCGTTGAGAAGTCATCGATTTTTGATGGAGCATTTCGTTAAGTCACATTCTCGAAAAACTTTCGATCATTGATGAGACATGAAGAAAATCTCTCCAAGTTTCTTTTTCGGAGTATAGACAATCATCGAACTTGTCATCAAACTTGACAAGTACTCGTCATTATGTTGTAATGGGGCATATTTAGCCCTTTTGTTAACCAGGTATTAGCCAGTTAACATAAACGTTGGAAGCAAACCGACCATTCTTTTTATGATTGAGTATCAATTGATCATGTTGGTGTGATTGAGGGTTAATTGATCATGAATTTTGATTATTTATCGAATAAATATTTTGGTACAGAATAGTAGCATTGAATGGAAGAGAAGAATCAAAATTTATTATGACTCACTAGTAATACATTCTTAGATTCTCGGCATTCCAATTCTAAGAAATTTCTGTGCCATCCAGGGTTGTAATTTTATAAACCCCTGATCGGAGAACTTTCAAAATTATATAAGGGTGCTCTCAATTAGGGGATAACTTTCCTTGCTTGATAGGCTTAGATACTTTGGCTTTTTAGAGGACTAAGTCTCCCAGTCAAAAAATTTTGGCTTGACATAGGAGTTATAGTATCGAGTGACTCGCTGTTGGTATGCCTAGTTGGGTTTGCCTTCTCATTTCTTTGAGCAAGTCTTAGTCAGTTCATCATCGATCAGTATTTATTGCTTCATCGTAGTGCTCTATCCTCATGGATGGTAGATCGATTTTAATAGAGATCACTGCTTCAGTTCCAAAGGCTAAATTAAATGGAGTTTCTCCAGTCAGGATCTGAGGAATAGTTCAATAGGACCACAGAACACTATGAAGTTCATCAACCTATAATTCTTTAGCTTGATTCAATCTTGTCTTTAGGCCTTGGATTATGGTCCTGTTGGTTACCTCAGCTTCTCTATTTGATTGTAGATATCTGACTGAAGTTAGTCGGTGAGTGATGTGAAATTTGGAGCAAAATTCTCCAAATTTGGCATTATTGAATTGTCAGCCATTATCCATGATGATTGTTTGGGAAGCCCAAAGTGATAGATAACCAATTTTAATAGACAACCTGTTGTCTTTTGTTCGATTATCTGTGCTAAAGGTTCTGCTTCCACCCATTTTGTGAAGTAGTCTATAGCGACTACAGTGAATCCTTTTTTTCCACTCACAAGAGGAAATGGACAGAGTATGTCAACTCTCCATTGATCAAAAGGCCATGGGGCCAAAATAGATGTAAGATGACTTGATGGTAGTCGTTGTATGTTGGCGAACCTTTGACACTGGTCACATTTTTGCACCAAGTCAGCAGCATCCGTTTGCATAGTCGGCCAATAATAGCCTTGCTGTAGAATTTTATTATAAGATAAAGATTTGTCTCCTAGGTGATTGTCGCATATTCCTTCATGAACTTCTCTAAGGATATAATCAACTTTGAAAGGAAGAAGGCACTTGAGTAGAGGTAATGATGCTGATGATCGATATAATTTTTATTTCTAAGTATATACCGACAAGCCTGATGCTTTAGTCATCGAGCATCGATGGGGTCCATCAGTAAAGTGTCATTCGATAGATATTCAACAAAGGCATCGATCCAACTCGATTCATGATCGACTTGGATTTGATGCACTTCTTCATCTTTGTCAATACTGAAACTTTGAGGTGTTGAATAAAAATTTTTTCAAGTCATTACAACTAGAAGCTGCTGGTCAGGATAAAGAATATGCTTGAACATTTTTCAAGTGAGGAATATGAAAAATATCTAAAGAGTCAAAGTATGACCTTATTGTTTGAAATTTGCCGAGATACCTTACTAAAATTGGATCTCGAGCTTCATATTCCCCTCAGGTTTGTCCAGCAATTAATTAAGAGTTGGTGAAAATTTTTAGTTGCTTCACATCAAGCTCCTTGGCTATCTTTAAACCAGCTATCAGAGCTTCATATTCAGCTTGATTGTTCAAAGCTTAAAAATCAAATCTGATAGCATATTCGGTGACAACTCCCTCCGTGTTAGTCAAAATAAATCTGGCTCTACAACCTTGTGCATTTGACACACTATCAACATGTAATATCCATGCTGGTTCTGAGGAAACTTCTTTAGAGTGCTCCTGAATTGCTTTATCTTCTTTGAAAATAGCATATTCAACAATAAACTCGGCTAAGACCTGAGCTTTAATAAAGGATCGAGGTTGATTAGTGATATCAAACTCATTGAGTTCCATCATCCATTTCATCATTCTTCTAAATGTATTTGATCGCTGTAGTAGAGATCTCAAAGGCAAATTGGTTAGGATTTCCATCGAGTGAGCTTGAAAATATGGACGAAATCGTCGAACTATGAGAGTAATTGCATAGATTGCTTTCTCGATCCGGGAGTATCTCATCTCGGCACCATGTAAGACTTTACTAGTGTAATAGATAGATTTTTGTACTCCACATTCCAAGATCAAAATCAAACTAATTGCTTCATGTGAAATAGCTAAGTACATAAGCAGTTTATCACCTATGTTCGATTTTGTCAGCAAAGGTGGTGGTGAGCTTAGGTATGTCTTCAGGTCATCGAAGGCTTGTTGGCACTCATCAAACCAAGTGAAGTCCCTCATGTGTCTTAAGGTCTTAAAAAATGAGAGACATCCTTCTGCCAACCTAGAAATGAATCGACTGAGGGATGCTACTCTTTCCACCAATTTTTGAATATCGCGCTTGGTTATCGGGGGCTGCATATCAAGAATCACTTTGATCTGTTCTAGGTTGGCTTCTATTCCTCGCTTTGTCACCATAAAATCAAAAAAATTTTCAGAGGTTATGCCAAATGCATACTTGGTCAGGTTCAGTTTCATATTGTGCCTTCTCAGTGAGTCGAAAGCTTCTTCTAAGTTGGCGATATGTTGAAGATTATTGTTGCTCTTCACAAGCATGTCATTAACATAAACTTCCATATTACGGTCAATTTAATCTTTAAAGATCTTATTTACTAGCCATTGATAAATTGCTCTAGCATTTTTAAGTCTGAATGGTATGACTTTGTAGCAATATTGGTCCTTTTCAGTAATGAAGGTCATCTTTTCTCATCCTCAGAAGCCATTCAAATTTGATTATAGCCTGAGAATGCATCCATAAAGCTCAGAAGTCGATGTCCAGACATGGCATCGACTAATTGATCGATTCTCAGCAAGAAAAAGCTATCTATTAGATAGGCTTTGTGGAGGTCGGTATAGTCGATGTAGATTCTCCACTTGCCGTTGACTTTTTTGACCATTCCACATTGGCCAACCAATCGAGATAATGGGCTTCCAAATAAAGTTGGTGGCCAATAATTTGTCGATCTCCTCATCAATCACCATTTGTCGTTTGGGAGAAAAATTTTTCTTCTTCTGACGAACAGGTCTGCATGTAAGGTTAATATTTAACCTATGCATAATTATGTCAGGAGGTATACCTGGCATATCTGATGCCAACCATGCAAAAATATCTATATTTTATCGAAGGAAGGCTGTCAATTATCCTGAAGATCTGGACTTAGTGAAGATCCAACTTGAACAATCTTGGTCGGATCTTCTGAAGGAAAACCGTCTTTTTTCTGTGTAGGATCTTCCAGATTTCATCAAATCTGGGGTGAAATAAATTATAATTAAATCCTACGCTATTTCAGATCTAATATCTATTAGATCTAATTTTATTATCTGATATTTTAATTTCAAATTAAATCTAAAATATAAGAAATAAAGACATACCTCAAGGTAAT
>KE507873.1:34174-48976 GCA_000441515.1 Elaeis oleifera
CAGATCTGACACTCCATAATTCGGCTGGCACGTGAACTGAGCCGATCTAGTTTTGAACTTGATCGACCCAGTCCCCTGGTGTCGTTGGCTCAGTTCTGATTGAGCCGATCCAGTTGCCACAGATCGAACAGTAACAGTTATTGTTCACCTAAAATTAGCCGATCAAGTATCAGACTTGATCGACCTACTGTAGTTAGCCGACTCAGTTTAGGACTGAGCCGATCCAATTTTTCGAGATAAAAATTTTACAAAATTGAAATTATTTCAATATTTAACCTTAACCCATGTTAATTTGAGACTTAATTGAGAATTAAGTATGAAACTAATTGAATCTAGAATTATGAATTAAAGATCTAATGTCACTTTCATAAAATATGGGGTCACATGGGTTAGCTTGATTAGGTTATCTTAATTAGGTTAGATCTAAGGTTAGAATTAAATAGAACATGGACCAATTAAAAAATTGATCAAATTTAATCAAAAATTGAATTAGATTAAATCAAGATTTCTCTAAAACAATTACAATAGTTGTAGTTAGTCAATGTCCATATCTTTGATTAGACCAAGATGGACCTCTATTATGGCTTAGTGGACGAGCCTAAGTTTTTAGGCAAATCAAATTGAATCTGATGAATCAGTTGGTATCTAAGATAAGTTTGGCAGTCTTGATCGATGGTCATTAATTGAGAGCACTCACATAGATTGAGTGTATGGAGAGTTAACGGTATATCCCTCCACTGATCTCACTTACCTGATCAATACGGTGAATCAGCTTTTGATTCGATTGCTCATTGATTCATGCTAAACCCATGCTGCATAGGTTGATCAGTGCGACTGATTTAGGTGCCATGATCAGGTTGAATTTAATCTTGTCTTCTTTGATCTGACTTGGTGAAGTCAGTGAGAGGATTATGATTAGCTGGTCAAATTCAATTTCTTCTCTTTTATAAGTCAACCAAATCTTTTAAATTATTAGGTCTATAAATAAGCTGGTTATAGGGATAACTACAACATAGCCTTCCATTAAGTTAGGTGATAATGGATCGATTAGTTGGATGATCATTGGACGGCCCAAAGGCCTCACACTCATTTACTATTGAAATTATCATTCATAATATGATGACTCAATCGAATCTCTCTTATGGATGTTCAGGATGATCGATCAAAGTCAGACTTGATCATTTGTTAGTTAAATTCTTGAGTATGATCATGTTAATGGTTAGACCTAACCAGACCTTTTAGTGGAGGCCAAAACTTACTGTTAAGAACCTGAGATAAAATTAATTACTAAAATTATTTGATGAAATAATTGGTTAAGAACCTACCCATAGATGTACATAGATAAGCTGGCCAAAGTCAGGCTCATATAAAGTCTATGTGGATTCTAGTACCCACTAAGAAATTCGGATAATTCCTCGAATTGAAGGTAGAGGCTACCAATTCATACCAAATAATGGGAGAACCTTTAGACTTAAGTCCATGTCTTTAGGCTTAATTAATTTATATTTTAATTAGATTTTTATTTTCTTTCATACTGTTATGGCCATCAATTTGTTACTCTATTCACTGTTGGACAGTGATAAATTGACGGAACTAAATTTCGATAGCTGATATCAAAAATTGAAGATAGTCTTAAAGCACGAGCAGATCTTGTACATGCTGACAGATCCGTCACCTGAGGAGTTTGCTCCAAACACTCGCGGTGCAGTTCGAGATACTTATCTGAAGTGGCTCAATAATCGTACCATAGTGCGTTGTATCATGCGGGCAGCCATGAATGATGAGTTTAGCCGTAAATTTGAAGAAGTTCAACCAGAAAATATGCCCAAAGTGTTGAATGAGTCTTTTGGCACTCTCGATGATATTGAGTGGCATAAAACTAGTTATACTATTTTCAATGCCCAGATGAGGAAATAAGCGTCAGTCACCGATCATGTGTTGTACATGATTGAACAGATCGAGCGTCCGAGTAAGCACGATTTTTCTTGTATAAGCAGCTTGGGAAAGATGCGATACTGAATTCTCTACCAAAATTCTATCTACCATTTCTTAGTCATTATCGAATGACGAAGCCTGTAGTGAACTACCACGGTCTGTTGGGGTTGTTGCAGACTTTTGAGAAGGATCACCAGCTCCACAAAGAGACGGTGAATGTAGTAGGAGGATCTTCTTCAGGCAGGCATCATTCCTTTATGAAAGGGAAGAAGAAAAAGAAAATAAAAAGGTGTCAAGTGCAGGGGTCAGACCAAGAAGTTTAAGTCTGATCAGGGTCAGACAGAGTGCTTCTATTATAAAAAATAGAGTCATTGGAAGAGGAACTGTCCTCAATACATAGCTTCTCTTGACCCGAACAAGTTGAAGAAGAAGAAGCAATCAGTTGCTGGGCAAGATAACTATATGATAACACCTTACAACTTCTCTATTTATGATACAATACCTGGGTATTAGATACTGGTAGTCTTATTAACATTTACAATTCATTACAGGGACTTTAAATTAGTAGAAGATTTGAAGATGGTGAGAGATTCCTGAACATTGAAGATGGAAGATCAGTTCTAGTTCTAGCTTTAGGAATTATCAAACTTGTATTCAATTCTCATATCATTATTCTTAGTGATTGTCATTTTGTCCTAGTATCTTATTGAATGTAATTTCTGTAGGCCTTTTGGCCAAAAAAATTATGAGATTTCAATAAATTTTTTTTTATGATATCATTTTGAATGGTATTACTTAATGCACAGACAATTGAACAATGAAATTTATATTGTATCACGACCTAGTGTAATATATACATCGAAAAAATATCCTAGGATAGATGATATCTCAGATACCTACCTTTGGCATTGTAGGCTAGGTCATATTAACAAGAATAGGATGAATGGGTTAAAATAAGAGGAGATCCTGAAAGATAATGATTATGAATCATTGCCAACCTGTGAGTCTTATCTACTTGAAAAGATGATCAAGTTACCTTTTACTGAAAAAGATGAACAAGCCAGTGAGATTTTAGGTCATGTACATACTGATGTATGTGGACCTATGAGCACCAGTGCTAGAAGCGGATATTACTACTTCATTACGTTCACTGATGACCTATCTAGGTATGGGTACATCTACTTGATGAAATATAAGTCCGAATCATTTGAAATGTTCAAATAATTTTGTAGTGAGGTAGAGAAACAAACTGAGAAGAGCATTAAAATTTTTGATCTGATCGAGGGGTGAATATCGTTTCGATGAGTTTTTGATATATCTAGAAGAGAATGAGATTCTCTCGTAATGGACCCTTCCTGAAATACCACAGCACAATGACATCTTGAAAAGGAGGAATCAAACCCTGTTAGATATAGTTCAGTTCATGATAGGCCTTTCTAGTCTGTCAATCTCTTTTTGGAGATATGTACTCAAGTTGGCTTGCTATGTACTCAATAAAATTCTGAGAAAATCTGTGAATAAAATACTATATGAGATATGGACTGGGCATAAACCAGTACTCTCACACCTTAGGATTTGGGGGTGTCGACTTATGTCAGACATTTGAAAATAGACAAGCTTGGATCTAGGTCTGACAAGTATATTTTTATAGGGTATCCAAAAGAAACTAAGGGATATTACTTCTATCTTACTGATGAACAAAATGTGTTCATCAGCAATAAGGCACACTTTTTAAAAAAAAATTTAATGAAGAAATTAGTACCTCTAAAGTAGAGCTTGATGAAATTTGATAAGTAGAAGAACCGACATAATCTAGTGAACCCACAGAATCAGATTTGATTGGATCAAACCTGGAACCTATTGTAGATGCACCATTAAGGAGATTCGATAGAGTATCACATCAACCGGATAGATATTACGATTTTTGGTCTGGAATGGGGATCCTGTTGAACTCGATAAAAATATCGAGGATCTGATTACCTATATGGATGCAATGTAGAGGTCTGATTTCGATAAGTGGCTGAAAGCCATGAAGTCTGAAATGGAGTCCATGAAGGTCAATGATGTGTCGACACTAATTGACCCACCTGAAGGGGTAAAATCCATAGGGTGTAAGTGGATCTTCAAGAGAAAGAGAGGTGCAGACGAGAAAGTGGAGACCTATAAAGCCCGTCTGATCGTCGAGGGATATTGTCAACATTATAGTATTGACTATGATGAGACATTCTCCCCTATGACAATGCTCAAGTCCATTCGGATCATGCTTACGATAGCAGCACATCTAGAGTATAAAATCTGACAAATGGATGTGAAAATAGCTTTCCTAAATGGTGAGCTAGAAGAAGAGATATATATGATACAACTTGAAGATTTTACATCCACAGATGAGTCTAAGGTGTGCAGGCTTCAGAGATCTATTTATGGATTAAAATTGGCAAGCAGAAGTTGGAACATGCATTTTGATAAAGTGTCAGAATGTATGGTTTCATTAGGAATGGAGAAGAACCCTGTATTACAATAGATTAATAATTTATGATAGTATTTCTTATTTGTATGTGGATGACATTCTCTTAATCAGGAATGATGTTTTCGTATTACAAAGAATAAAAGTTTGGCTATCATCTCAGTTCTTCATAAAGGACTTAGGAGAAGCATCCTACATCCTAGGGATGAAGATCTATAAAGATAGATTAAAAAGATGCTCGGATTATCTCAATCTACATACATGGATACCATACTGAAGCAGTTCAGTATGAAAAATTTTAAGAAAGGCTATCTTCTAATAGGCCATGAAATTTTCTCTCAAAGAGAGATTGTCCGGCAACTCCTCAAGAGAGGGAGCGTATGAGTAGAATTCTATATGCTTCGACAGTGGCTTCTATAATATAAGCTATGATATGTACAAGGCCAGACGTGGCATACTCATTAGGGATAGTGTGCATATACCAGTCTAATCTGGGAGAGAACCACTGGAAGGTTGTAAAATCATCCTTAAATATTTGAGAAATACTAAAGACCAGTGACTCATTTATAGAGAATCTGACTTGAAATGTGTGAGGTGTACAGACTTCAACTTTCAGTCAGATCATGACGATAGTAAGAGTGTGTCAGATTTTGTGTTTATCCTAAACGATGGAGCAATCTACTCAAGCAGCACACCATAGCCAACTCAGTGTGTGAGGTAAAGTACATTCCAACATTCGATGCTGCGAAAGAAGCTGTATGGTTATAGAAGTTCATCAGTGAGCTTGAAGTGGCACCCTCTTTGAATGGTCTGGTCCTATTATACTGTGACAGCATTAGCACCATTGCTCAAGCAAAGGAACCAAAGTCCCATCAGTGCACTAAGCACATACTACGCTACTACCATCTGGTCTGAGAGATTGTGGATCGAGGTGATGTCGACCTTCAGAAGATTGATGGAAAGGAGAATCTAGCCAACCTATTTACTAAAGTCTCTAATGTTAAGGAGTTTGAAGATCATAAAATAAGATGGGTATACGATACTGTACTGATTGGCTTTAGTCTAAGTGAGAGTTGTTGAAAATTATGTCCCAAAGTCAATCGTCAATCTGTTGACAGTTGTACTCATTTGTACTTATATATGAATTATTTAATAATAATTTTTTTTGATATTTTCATCATAAATATTTACATCTTTAATAAGAACTCCTGGGTTGTAATGAAGTCCTTAGGACTAATTTAAAATAGAGAATTTAGTCCTTAAATTTATTCGCGATCGAATGATACGTTATTACTAGGATGATAATGATATCAAATATAGGTCGTTACATACCATATGGATTGATTGTCCTTTTAATCAAAAAGTATAGAGAGATTGGTATGGCATGCAGATAGAATATAGAAGTACATTCACATCGAACTTGACCAACTGTGGAGCACTCTGCTGTCAAGAGTAGCTCACGAAGGGTATGGATATAAGTGTCCCTCTGACCTGAGATCACCACGATGATTTGCAAGTAACACACTGTATTTTAGTGTCAGACTATCTGAATTTCTAATTTAGTGACGGAAGATTTTTGAGTACAGTTAAGCACTTGTCAAGTCGATGCGTGAGTCAAGATGGGATTGATCCCTTCGAATAAGTAAGAGTTAATGCATCAATGTATTTTAATTAGTAAAATCTTGATCAGGATAATCTATGTGATATATTTGAAAGGTTAAATATAATGTGGTTGACTATTCTAGGGTTGACAGTTAAATCCTGGATCACCTTGAGCATTAGAGTCAAAGAGATGAATTATACAGTAACCATATGCCAGTACGTTCTTGAATATTGCTTTACAATCACTCAACCTATCTAGACATCAGGTCCTATTGCTAAATGATTATATCGATTAGTTCAGAAAATTATTTCTGTACTACTGACTTAGGTTCGAACCTATGGGATCACATTCATAAGAAGTTACTGATTGATCGTATGGCTGATCGATGATTGAGAATCATTCTAAGATTTAATCATCAATTTGATTGACGGTTAGCCTTATGCAAAAGTTACAATCAATTATAAGAAGATTAAGTAATAATTAGATTGCTGATTAGCTTAATTTGATTAAGCAAAATTAATTTGAATCAAATCTAAATGAATTAGATTCAATTTGATTTTATCCGATTAAGGTTATGAGTGGCCTAATTGTCTAGGATGAATGGTTCCTATTTTGATCAGGACTTAGACTTAATTAAATTCTAATTTGATTAGAATTTAATTATGTTTGGGACCTAATTGGATTGGGTTCAGGTTGATCTAACTGGTTTAACCTAATTTGATTAAATTGGGGACCTAATTGGATGAAACCTAAGAGTCCAAAACAGCTTGGACTCCTCCTCACCCTTGCCACCCACTCTTCCTTTGTGCATGTCCTAATCTCAATGCCAATTTCAGATTGGTGTGATCGAACTCCATGCCCACACTCCCTTATCGTCCACTCTTGATAGGGATCAAGAGTTTGGATCAATTGGTTGATCCAATCGAATTCAAATCTGATTTGAATTCAAGTGTAGATGAGAAATCTGTTCTCATCCAAACACCTCCACACCACATCTATATAAACCCCTAATTTTATGAAACAAAATGAGATTATTGAGATCGTTGAGAGATCTGTGAGAACTAGGGTTTTTAAGTGTGAGGTCTTGGGGTGGGTGGCTTCTGGTTGGCATGTAAGAATAGAGGAGTTTCTTCTCCTCTTGGGTGAGCATCCTTGAAATATGTTCTAGAGTTTTTGGGGTGAGGTAAAATCAATGAGAAGAGAGTTCTCCTCCCTCTATTCCAGCACCAAATCCTCCATAAATTTCTTCTTCATATCTGAAAGAGTCCGAGACATCTAAAGATGGAAGATACATTAGCCATCTAGAGGTCGTTTTGCAAGCTAGTACTCCCAGGATGATGGATCAGCACAGGACTTCGAGTGGATCACTTGTAGAGGCTGGACATCCTGTGCGACTACAAGTAATCCTCAAGTCTATAATTTTAGTTGCGGAGATCTGCTACCAGTGCTAAGATATCGAGTTCTAAACTCGTACTTGATATACATAGGATGTATAGTATAGATATGATCTATAGATGCTTGTTTTGATGTGATCATGCATGCAGAATTTTATTTTTAGATCATATATATGCATCATAACATGTTATAGATCCTAAAGTAGGCATTAAGATTAGATCTTAAGCATGTAGTATAGATTAAATTGTTTAATCTGATTTTTCGCTGCATACAATTTAAAATACATGCTATGTGCCTGTCGGTTTTTCAACAGTGCGTGACTCCATAAGTTCGAACACTAAGTCAGTAGTTTAGGATCTATTTTTATACTAATCAAAGTGACTATCTAGCAATGATACCCAATATCTGGATAGGTCGAATAATTGCAAAGCAACATTCAAGAACCTAGACATATGGTTGTAGCATAATTCATCTCTTTGATCCTTAATGCACAAGACGTCCTAGGATTAAACTGTCAACCTTAAATAATATAGGATTTGATGAGCACAGCGGAAGTATAAATTCAAAAAAATTTACAATGAATTCAAACTATCAAACCCTACTCCAGGACCTCCTTGATGATTAACAATCATATACACAAATATTCATAACTTATGGAAGGTGTAGAAGAATACCTGCATTGCTAAATCTAAAATTTTGACAGAGTTTCTATTAGGTGCCCAAATGTTTACCCTCCTATGGTGATCCATACAGGAATTGGCTCAAAGATCGCTCCTTCTGAACCTGATTGTCGGACCCAAGTTGACCCTAATTTGATCGGTTTGGTCGAACCACTTTTTGAACCTGATTTGGACCACTTCTTGGCTTTTAGGCAACTTGGCTAGACCTCTTAAGACCTCATAGAGCCTTGTCCTCAATCTATTTAGGCTTAGATTAGGCTAGATAGGTTTGTCCTAAGAGAACTAGGGGTGTAAAAGAGAGAAGGAGAGGATTCTTGTCTTAACCAAGATAAGATGGGATGTAGGGATTGAATGATCTCCTCTCGGTGCCGCCTCCTATTTATAATTACTGAGAGGGTGTGAGAAGCATATCTCAGTGATTTCCAACTATCTAGAAAAAAAACTTATCATACCAAAAGTCTTATTAGATAAGAACTCCTAGAAATAAAACACCGATCCACTCTTTCTCTCGCAGGTGCTCACGAAAAGGTGTAGAAGGCCTCCAATTTTTAAATCAGATAATCTCTGGTTCTACCATGTGTAAAAGAAGGTTTTTCAGAGTTTATCTAATACAAATAGATGCCCAAAATTTATTTAAGATGAGCCTCCTTCTATCTTAAAGCAGGACTCTTCTTGCATCCCTTTGTGAGAAATAGAATTTTTGCACACGTGCATTGAGTTTCTCTCCTCTTCCACACCCCATCATGCCACCTCATGTACTAAAATATGTGCTAGATTGATAGAGAGCTGGATAAGCTTTCACAAAAGCCAAGAACTCATTTAAGATGAACTCTATAGAATCCTCCATGCCAAGATAAGCTAACGCCTATCATATTGTGCGCCAAGCCTTGGATAGAGTCCAATCCTCTTTAGACTCCATCATTCCAATGCCCAAAGGGGCTATGTGGCACCCTCTAATGACTGCCCACATCAGAGATTAATTCAAATTAATATCAAATTAATTGGTTCATAAATTAAATCTGGTTCAAAATGAATTCATCCCACAAGTAGGAGCTAGGGTTAGCCACATGTGCTAGCATGCTCATCGGCTAACAAATTGGATTAATTGGTCCAATCAACCTTGTCAAAATAACTCTTTGATTAATTTTCTTATATGTGTGATCCATTGGGTTTCATATCTAGCCAGTAGTAGGTCCAAATGTATATTGACCTAATTAGATTAGACTCCATTTAATCAATTTAGGGTAAACCTATGTCAACCTGAGTTGTCAAATTAGAACTCTTTCTAATTGACTCATGAATTAATCACTTTAATTCATGAAAACCCATAAGACATGATTGATGTCTAGAAATATGTCATGCCTATCTAAAAGATGTAAAATTTGATTAAAATATCAAATATACCCTTCAATGGTAAGTTACAGTATAATTTAGTCCTTCGATCATCCTGCATCTCGAATATGTTTATGAGCATAGAATCATGTCAAACTCAACATATATTCTTATTGATTCTCCATCAATCAATGATAACTCTAATAAAGAATTAAAATTTTATCTAATCTTCATCTACTTTGACCAAAGTCTTCTGGAGTTATCTAGAGATGAGAATACATAAGATGTCATCTCCTCTTACTAGGAGTGATCGATTCTTTGTTGACCTACTCACAACCTTCATACACACTCCATCATATCTAGAACACCCTATTCATGACTTAATACCATGATTGAGTATGAACCAAATATGGGTTCATATGCATAAGGTTCCATGGTGACCACTTGCATAATTCTCACTTAAAAAATCATCTTTTGATATGCATGTAAGGCTCCATAAGATATTTCTATCAGTGGATCAATTCAGTGAACTCATTTCTTAAAGAGCACCTACGTCTTTGTATTAGTGTTCCTACATTAGTAGCTTATGAGATCAGCCACCCTCTCTATTGAGCATGCATAGGATGTGCCAGTCTTTCTGAAACATTAATCCCTGACTCAATATTTCTATGATCAGAAATATTTAAGATTAAGATTTTAAGATTTTAGATCTCACAAGCATGACTCATTTATGTCCCCTAAAATTATTGTCCTAATCTTTGAGATTCATCATAATCTTTAATATAAAATATAATTGAAATAATGAATCATAATGCTTCATTTTATTCATATCAAATAAATGTCATTACATGAGTTGAAAGAATATACAGATAAGTCCCATCACACTACTATTGTGATTGGCTTGTAGGGCACTTATTCTTTTAAATAAGTCATCCACATTGTATTTCAACTTTTTAAATCTTATGACAAATCACAAAGACTAAGATTTTACTAAATTAAATACAGTGATGCATTAATTCCTATAATCCGAAAGGGTCAATCCCATCTTGACTCACATACAGACTTTGCAAGTACTTGACTATGTCTAGTAGTCTTCCATCACTATATTAGAAATACAGATAGTCTAGCACCAAAGTATAGTGAGTTGTAAGTCACCGTGGTGATCTTAGGTCAGAAGGACACTTTTGCTCATATCCTTCACAAGCTACCTTTGACAGCAGAGTGCTCCACAGGTGAGTCACTATTCGGTGATGATGTACTCCTACGTTTTATCTGTATACCATACCAGTATCTCCATACTCCTTAGTTATGAAGACAATCAACTCATATAGCACACAATGATCTATACTCGATAAATGTTACTATCCTAGTTAATAACGTATTATTTGGTCGTGAATATTTTTAAGAACCATTCAATAAATTCTTCTTTATCAATTATTTTATAATTCTAAGGACTTCATCATATCAATAAAGTTCAATAAATAAAGATGCAAAAATATTATGAATTGCCAAAATAACTTTATTCATTAATAATTCATATACAAGAACACAATTGTTTACAATAATACAATTGGCTTTAGGGCACATTTCTCAATAATTCTCACTTGGACTAAAGTCAATCCGGACTGTATCTTATACCCATCTTTCACTTATGATCATCGAATTCTTTGATTTCGAGAGCTTTAGTGAAGGGTCGGTCCGATTTTCTTTCCATCAATCTTCAGTAGCTCTATGTCACCTCTTTCCATGATCTCTCAGATAAGATGATAGAGACACAGAATATGTTTGGTTCTTTGATGGGACTTGGGCTCCTTTGTTTGAGCGATGGCACCAGTGATATCACAATACAGTAGAACTGGATCTTCAACAGAGAAAACCACTCTAAGCTCACGGATAAATTTTTCAACTAAATCACTTTTTTGCAGCATCAGATGCCGCAATATATTTCGCTTCGCATACTGAATCAGCTTCTGTGTGTTGCTTAAAACTCTTCCAGCATGTTACTCCACCATACAAGGTGAAAATGTAGCCAGATACACTTTTGCTGTCATCATAATCTGACTGAAACTAAAATCTATATATCCCATAAATTTTAAGTCAGTATCTCCATAGATAAGCATTGATCCTTAGATTTTTAAATACTTAAGGATTGTCTTAACAACTTTTCAATAATTTTCATCCAGATCAGATTGATACCTACTCACTACTCTTAGTGAGTAGGCCACATTCGGCCTCGTACATGTCATAGCGTACGTGATAGATCTCACTATCGAGGCAGATGAGATTCTACTCATATGCTCTCTCTCTTGTAGGGTTGTCGGACTATCCCTCTTAGAGAGAGTAATTCCTTGGCCTATCGGTAGATAGTCTTTTTAAAATTTTTATGTTGAACCATTTCAGCATGGTGTCAGTGTACATAGATTGGGACAATCCAAACAACCTTTTAGAGCTATCTCTATAAATCTTCATCTCTAGGATGTAGGATGCTTCTCCTAAATTCTTCATGAAGAACTGTGATGACATTCAGAGTTTCACACTTTGTAATGTAGGGATATCATTTTTAATTAAGAGAATGTCATCCACATACAGTACAAAGAATATGACTATAGAATTATTAGCTCATTTATAGACACAGGATTTCTCTCTATTCTTAATGAAGCCATATATTTTGATCGTCTTATCAAAATACATGTTCCAACTCTAAAAGACTTGCTTCAGTCTATAAATGGATCTGTTTAGCTTGCACACTTTAGATTTATCTGTGGATGTGAACCTTTCAGGTTGTATCATATACATCTCTTCTTTCAACTCTCTATTAAAAAAAATAGTTTTGACATTCATTTGTCAGATCTCATAGTTTAGATGTGCTGCTATTGCAAGTATAATCCGAATGGACTCAAACATTGCCATAGGAAAGAATATCTCATCATAGTCAATACCATAACGTTGATGATATCTCTTGGCAACTAGATGGGATTTATAGATTACTATCTTTCTATCTGCTCCTCTTTCTTTTAAAAACCCATTTGCACCCTATGGGCTTAATTCTTTCGGATGGATCAATAAGTGTCCATACTCCATTGATCTCCATGGACTCCATTTCAGATTTCATGGTATTTAGCTATTTCTCAAAGTCGGCCTCTGCATGGCATCTATATAGGTGGTCAAATCCTCATCGTTCTTATCTAGTTCAATAGGATCTCCATTCCAGATCAAGAAATTGTAGTATCTATCCGGTTGATGCAGTACTCTACTGGATCTCCTTAAGGGCACCTCTATAACAAGCTTCAGATTTGATTCTCTAATTAAATCTGATTCTGTATCTTTACTCAATCTAATTTTTACCTCATGAACTTCACCAAGTTCAATTTTAGTGGCATTAGTTCTTTCTCTAAGAAACTCTCTTTTCGAAAAGACTATCTTATTGCTGACAAATAGCTTTTGTTCTTCAGCGAAGTAGAAATGGTATCTTTTATTTTTTTGGATATCCTACAAACGAGCACTTATTGAACCTAAATCCAAGCTCATTTGTCTTTAAACGTTTGATATAAGTCGGACATCTCCAAATCCTAAGGTGTGAGAGTACCGACTTACATCCTGTCCATATCTCATATGATATTTTATTGACAGATTTGCTTGGAATCTTGTTCAGTATATAGCAAGCTATATCAAGAGCATATTTTCAAAAGGAGATTGGTAGAGTCACAAAATCCATCATGGATCGAACCATATCTAACAGTATTTGATTCTTCCTTTCTGACACTCCATTATATTGTGGTCTCTCTAGAGGAGTCTATTGTGAGAAAATTTTATTCTTTTTTAGATATATCAGAAAATCACTGGTGAGATACTCTCCTCCTCGATCTGATCGAAGAGTTTTAATATTTTTTCTAGTTTATTTTTTTACTTCACTATGGAATCGTTTGAATGTTTTAAATGATTCGGACTTATGTTTCATAAAGTAGACATATCCATACCTCGATAGGTCCTCAGTGAAAGTAAAGAAGTAATTATATCCACCTCTAGTACTTATATTCATGGGTCCACATACGTCATTATGTACTAGACTCAGAACATCACCGGCTCGTTCATTTTTTCTTTAAAAGATGATTTTGTCATCATACCTAAAAGACAAGATTCATAGGTTGGTAATGATTCACAATCACTAATGTCGAAGATTTCTTCTTTAGTTAATATGTCTATCCTGTTCTTATTCACATGACCTAGCCAATAATGCCATAGGTAGGCACCGCTAACATTATCTATTTTAGGATGTTTATTAAGTGTGTATATTATACCAACAGGCTGTGATAGAAGGTATATGCCATATTTTAATTATCCACGTATAATTGTAGTCTAATTCAAAATGATATCACAAAATTTATCCTTTATTAAAAAGTTGAAACCAACCTTCACTAAAAGGCCTACAAAGATGATATTTATCAAAAAGAAGGACAATAGCGACAATCATCTAACATGACAACCCTAGACTCAAAAACAAGCTGTATAGTTCCTAAAGCTAGAACTGAAATAAAACTTCCATCTCCAACATTCAGGAACCATTAGTCAGTTCTGAACTTCCTACTGACCTAAAGTCTCTACAATGAATTGTACATATTAATTAAACTTTCAATATCCAATACTCAGATAGTAGTATCACATACAGAAAATTACAAGGAGTTATCATATAAGTACCTTATCCAGCAATCGATTGCTTATTTCTCTTATTTGGCCTATTGGGATCAAGGGAGGCTAGATATTGAGAAAAAAATTTTTTCCAATGATCCAGCTTCTTGCAAAAGAAGTATACTACCTAGCTCTTGTCCACCTTAGACTCCTTGCTCTGACTGGGCTTAGGAGCCCCAGCACGATTCTTCTGCTTCTTCTTTTCTTTTCTCTCTTAGAGGACCGATGATCTGCAGAAGACCCACCTACCACATTAACCATCTTCTTGTAGAGGTGGTTGTCCTTTTCAAAAGTCTGCAGCAATTCCAGTAAATCATGATAGTTTACTATAGGCTTAGTCATTTTATAATAACTCAGGAATAGTAGATAGGACCTGGAAAGCAAGTTGAGAATAGCATCCTTACCTAACTATTCATGTAATGGAAAGTCAAATTTTCTAAAGAATTTGATCTACTCGATCATGTATAATACATGATCATAATCGATGCTCCTTCTCACATACGAGCATTGAAGATAGCGCAGGAGGTTTTATATCTTTCAGCATCCTCAGAGGTGCTGAAGGACTCATTCAACCTTTAAAGTATTTCCTCAGGCTGTGTTCTCAAACTTATGACTGAACTCGTTGTTCATGGTGTTGGGAAATGTGTCCCAAAAAGCCAATCGTCAAGCTGTTGACGGTTGAGCAACCAAGTATTGTAATTAATTTA
>KE507875.1:23416-39631 GCA_000441515.1 Elaeis oleifera
AGTTCACTGTAGGAGTAGGGTGCGCATCAAGAAAGGATCTATCGATCTTGATAGAAAAGAGTAGTTCTATGAGATTTAAAAGGCTAAATCTGAGAGTCTATGGCCACAGCAATGTGATTGATAAAAAGAGTTCTATAAGGATCACAATTGGACTTGAGCTGATTAAATTTATCATATGATCGATGATGAGATTTAATAATTTATCCATGACCTGCCATCTAGTCGAGACTTATGATGGAGGGACTAAATCACATGTTAACTACATCTTGAGGTTTGTTTTTGATTCTACTGAGTTGCCACTACATACTGCTAGGTGTCACTGGTAGATTGTGAGAGCTCACTAGGATTGCTCAGGATCGACAATCCTTGATGAGTTAGAGTAAAATTATTTCGACCCATTGAAAAGAGTTTCAATGATACAATGATAGAGATCATTGTATATCTTACTACCAGATAGAATTGAATCTATGGGATCACACAATAAAGGGATTAGACTTGGAATAAGCAATTAGACTTATGAAGTCTCAATTAGATTTAGAAACCCTATTGGGTTCAGGGTAACCTTGCTAGCACATAATTGGACCTAATTTTTCTTTACATTTAAATTTTTATTTGATAAGATTAATTCAAATTAAATTACCTGCTAGTAACCTAAATGAATTAGATTCATTGAGCTCCAATTGTTGGGTGTCTAAGATTTTGGATCAAATGAATTAAGGGTTTAAGTCTTTAATTAATTTTCTTGATAGTTTTGATTAGGCGCCACTTGATTTGATCAAGTTGGGCATGTCCATTCATTAGAGGGCATGTGGATCCATTATGGGGTGTCCCTAGGGTGCAAACTGGGGTGTGTTTTTATAGGTGCAATGGCTCCAATAGTTGGCGCCTAATTGATTTCTTAAAGGAAGTCAAATAACTAAAGGTATAAGAAAACCTAATGCAAGTAGGACTTGTATTAAGTGGTTGTTTGATTTTGAATAGGATTTAAACCTCATGCCTATTTAAAGGAGCCTCTCCTAAGGTCCCTAGTGACTTCAACTAGCAGCCCATGCCCCCTTTTGGAGAGTCCCACATTCCCTTTTCTCTTCTCCCTTGGAGTTCCAACGCCCACACCTTGGACGTCCTCCATCTTCTCGCCCAAAAGGGGTTTGAGTGTTCTACTTGATTGCTAGTTTCTTCTCCCTAGTTGCTTCATAATCTAAAGAAGAAAAAATAAGAGAAGAAGAGAAGAAGAAAGATAAAGGAAAGGATCAAAGAGTTAATCGCGATGCAGACTTCATTCAGATTCACAGACTGATTTTCTTGAAAAAAAAATTAATTTAAAGAGGACTATTTCAGACTGATCCTGAGTGGATATCCATAGAGATCGAACACTTATGCGGTTTAGAGAGAGCCTCTTCTCTTTCAGATCTAGATTTGAAGAAAGAAATTGTGAAACAGATATATGATTCGATCACATGATCAATTTCAGTATATGTTCAATTTCAGTTTATGAAATAGATCCTAGTGGTTTATATTTTATGCATGCATGATATAAATTAAAAGAAGTTTTAATCTTCTATTCTGTTGCTATATTTAGAAAAAAAAATTTAAACATACATGCATACCCCAACATAGAAATTTCAACAACAACTATCGCATCATTATGCAGAAACTGGACCCCTCGAGCATCCTTCTCGATGAAGATTATGAGGTCCTCAGTCTGCTGTTTCTTCACCATCTTTCTTTCTCCGCTGTTGCCACCACTGCTCTATGCCCCTGAGATGGCATTTATAATGTCGAGAGGGGGTCGATCCTCTTATTGTTCTGCCTATGGAGGTCGCCTCGTCGGTCGAGGCGACCTCGATCGTTCATTGTGCTGCTCCCCCCGATGTCGGATAAATCGATCAAGGTGGCCATGCCTAATCAGATTCTTAATTTCATCATGGAGTTAGATACAGTCCTCCGTATCATGGCTATAATCTCGGTGGTATAGATAATACTTATTTGGGTCCCTTCGAGTCGGGTTTGTCCGCAACTTCTTCGCCTCCGGTAGCTACCTTCTGATTTCATGAGTACTTGAGTCCTTGATGCGTTTAGTGGGGTACAGTTGCTGTATCTGCTCGACGGTGGCAAGGCTCACCCATTTCTCCTTTGGGGGCTTATGGGCTGAGGATTCCTTGGGGGCCCATTCTTCTGACGGTGGAAAGGTGATCTTGAACATCGATGTACTACCGTCTCCCTCATGGGTGATGATTCCTTGTTTTGCATACTATCTCTGCCTCCATCCACGGGATTGGTGGGAGTCTTGTCCTATGCGAAGGCCTCTTCCAAGCGGACGTATTTCTCCGCCCTTGCCAACAGGTCAGGAAAGTCCCGAGGGTAAGTTTTGGTTAACGATTTTTTCAAATCATTCTTCTACAGACTACTCATCTTCACAGACATCACGACTGAATGATCTAGGTCACGCACCTCAAGAGTAGCCACATTAAATCGGTAGATAAATGATTACAGGGTCTTTTCCACCTTTTGATTGATGGTGTGGAGGTAGTCTGATCGTTTCTGCTACCGACTACTGCTAATAAAATATCCGACGAAGAACCAGCTCAACTACTCGAATGAGTGGATTGAGCTCGACTTCAAACTCGAATACTAGTGCCTAGCCATCCCCTTCAGTGTGGAGGGAAACACTCGACACAAAATCCCATCGGTCGCTCCTTGAAGAAGCATCACTGCTTTGAAACTCTCCAAGTGGTCGATGGGGTCCGCCACTCCATCATAGCTCTCGAGTTGGGGAATCTTGAAATGGCGAGGCAAAGGTTCCTACATAATTTGGGGGTCGAAAGATGGACTGTCGCCGAACCGTCGTGTGGTGCCGGCTCCTGGGGATGGATTGCATCGATCCGTCAATACAAATCCTGGAAACACCAATCATCATTGGGAACCCGGCATGTGTAGGCTGCTAACTGACGAGGAGATTGCCGATCGGAGGTTGAATCATGCCCCGATCGAGGATTGGGAGGTCACCATAATTTGGGTTTCGAGTGTCAGGGATGGCTTTGGTGGGTCTGTCATCTCCTAGGGGCCTGAGGAACATCTCCTAGTCGGTCCAGTAACGAAGCTGCTGCCTATAGCGTCGGGTCCGATGGTGGCACCACTGAGGGTAGGGTCGGAGTGGCTTGATGAGTTGGTGGCGCTACTAGCACAGGTGGCAGGAGGGCTTGAATCAATTGGACAGCGGCCGTCAGAATCTGGACCTATTGAAATAGTAAGTCGAACTACTCTGCCGTCACCGCTGTCAGTAGTAGGGGCGGAGGGTTTTCTACAACTGTCGATGGAGCAGCGTGGTTAGCTTGGCTTTCCACTGGCTGCGTGGCAGCATTGGTATGGCAGGATGATGCTCTTCTTGGTGCCATGGTCATCCTACTTTGATCTGCACTCCTCCAAATTAGGATGAAAAATTACGCCACCCTTCCTCTAGCGCCAAATCTGTTGGTATGAGATATCAACTGACGTCGAAGAAGGTGGAGACTACTGAGATCGATATGCTCTAGAGGGAGACCTGCAAGAAAAAGCTCTGACCAGAGGTGGCTCCGATGGAGACTCTCCGATACTCAAGTCAGTATCTCGTTCAACAGAGGAAGGAATGTGAGAAGTAGAGTAATGTCTTATCTTGGGTCCCTTTTTTCGCCTTCCTTTATAGCTGGAGCCTGGAGGTTGTTAAGTTCTGATCCATAGGTTGACGGCCTAGACCTCCTACCATCTATCCATCGCTTAGGTTGTTAGTCGTGGGTGTATGCCATGACGCATGGCCATGTACTTGTCGCTCGTCAAGATATCCTGTCCGCCACATTTTGAAAGTTCATTGGGATTCCGTCAGGGAGTCCTGCTCGCCACATTCTAAGAGTTTGTTGGGATCCCATGAGGTCGCATGTGGGTGATCTGCACGCCCAGGTCATCGAGATGAGTCCAAGGTTGCATCGGTGGTGTCGGATGAGCCATCAGGGACGGTCTGTAGGTAATCTTTCGAAAGGGAAAACACATGGTGCGGAACCTAAGTGCCACTGAGGACTGCGCGATAAGAGACTCCAGCTTAGGAAGGGATGCTTTGTCGGCCCATGCTTCGGCAGGTATCCTTGGGAGAAGATTACGATGGATCAAGCACCTGAGAGCCTACCATGATGTTGGAGAGGATCCATCAAGTTCTACCGATGGATCCTCGATATCCGCCTCCCCCCAGACCTGGCTATTCGGGAGCCAAGTGTGAGCACTTGGACCGACCATGAGCCAGGCCTGGTGCTACGCTCTCCGAAATTGGACCTGGCCATTCTAGGCCTTGTGCTTCTTCACATCCATGGGCCGCGCAGATTTTTCATCAATACCATCTTTTGATATTTGTAAATATTAGCCGTGATCTTAAAAAGATATTTTGAAAAGAAAAAGTACCATCAATTTTTATCCCATGGAAAGCTCTAAAACCCATTTTCCTATAGGTTTCCACTTTCTATAAAATATTAGAAATAACTTCGTATGGGAAGAGATTTTTTTATTCTCATTCCTCTTAAAACTCCAACCAAACAAGAAGTCTTCTCTCCACTTTCTAGGAATTGCATCTTTCTCCCTCCACTTCCCATGAACCAAACGAATCCTTACGGGAAAGTGTATCACCTGATGTTTGTTGGCATCGTGGATGGTTGCAAGGGCAGTTCTAGCATTGAGTTAGGATTGAGATGTTAGAGTCTCACTTAAAGGCATGGCATCATAATAACTTTTGATTGTTAGTGTGGGAATTTTATGAATACCATGTAGGAGATTAGAACACAAATTCATAAAAAAAAAAATCAATTATAAAATCAAAGCATGCCTCAAAAGTCTTGATCAATCATTAACGATCGTTGTGCCAACATCCAGCAAAAGAAGAAAATATAATGGTGGGATAGATCTTTCTCTCTATCTCCACTTTACACTTATCTTCCTAATAGGATAGGTGCTCTTTAGGAATGTAGAAACCATAATGCCATTTCCACAGACGGATATATACAGGAGTTGAGTGGAGACTGAGTCCAGTTAATAATGTTAATGGTTCCATCTATTATAGAGCCTATTAACCAATCAAGCATACACCAATATCCGCTACATCACATAACTAAATAATAGGGACTAAATAATAATATAATCAAAGATAATTATGTGCTCCTTAACTATTTATTCAGACAGTAACTTAGCTCATATCTCATAACAAATATGGCCTCTTCCTCCTCTCTGCTTCAACTAGAACTGCCAGCATGCCTATTGGACTTTGTTGCTCGGTTGAGTAGCAGGTTGAGCCTCAAATTTGTGGCTCTGTTGTCCCTTATTTGAGCAAATCTAAGGCTTTTAGCCTCTTTATTTTCTAGTAGCCATCCATCTAACCAGTATTGTTTTCTCCTATCTCTTTCACTTCCTCTCTCTTTTTATCTCTTCTATACTGATTTGATGATTTATGTAGATCAAGGGGAGACTGTAGGTGTACCTGACTCAAGTGACAGACCCCACACCTAAGGTAACCACGAGCCCTAATCCATTTTGCGTAAGGGGATAACTATACACTTGTGGACTAGGTTGGTTTGAATAATATGCACCCAAATCTGGGCCACTAATGGGGTCGCAATATTTAACCTAGATGGACTTTAGGTTGTGGAGTCCCATGTAGGTCCCACAAACTCAAGGATCCCTAATACACCCGAGATTCTTAAAAATAATGGAGCCTCTTTAAAGTAATCTTAACAATGATTTGTTTTTTTTTGGTAGAACCTTTGATTTGTTACTATCTAAGTTATGCATAGTTCGGATTAAAAGATTTCTATATTGGTGAGTTGAGCTATAAGTACCTTTACCTCTAGGATTTTTATTATCCATACCTCATGATTCGTGTAGAAGTATGATCTGTATAGAAATAATTTATGAGCTTATATATTTAGAAAACTAGAGAAAAATTGCTGGCTTTACTCACATCAACAAGGAGTTTAAATTATTTAAATAAAATTATTTATGCATTATTATATTTAAGTTTAGAATAAGTATTGTAACTTCCTACATGAAATAATTTAATTATAGATCAAGTATAGAATGATGTACTTGAGAATGTCAGTAAGTTATATAGCATCAAATTCTGTGTCATTCTGTTTTGACATGGCTATATTGTATGAAATGGTTGATCAATTATTGTTTGAAAAATTTTAACTTTGATATTGGATGGATTGCTCTCTAGTCTGACTATAATTCTAGCTTAGTTATCGGGGCTAATTGTTGGCTACACATGATTTAGAAGCAAGTTTCTTTTGAACCTAGCTAGGCAGAGCTAATCATTAGCACATAATGTGATGGGTATGCTTTTTGAGTGACTCAGACTAGTTTCTTTGCAGGTCTAATCAGTTAGAGCTTATTATTGGTGCATACTAATTTAAGACATATATTTTCATTCAGGAGCTAGTCTCTTTTGGATCATGTTATATGACTAATCATGGTTATAGCCGCAAAGACTAAGTGAGAGCAAATGGATTCTCTTTTAATTTAAAATTTGTTCCTTGATTACATGTATTAAATATTTAAAATTATGTTGGTATGAAAATTATTATCCAAGATAGCCATTCAAGAGAGAGGGATGAATTGGATTTCTATAAGTATGAACAAACTCTAAATATTCAGTGATTGTGATTCTATGATCCAAGAAATAGAAACTAATGTAGCAGTAATCAACAAAGTAAAAGAAAAAAAGAGGAAGAGAAAGAGAAAGCACATACAGTTTATAGTGGTTCGGAGAAACTGCCTCCTACATCCACTTATTTAGGATCCCTCCTTGAGATTTTCACTGTGTGATCTCCTCGGTTATATTAACCAGCTAACTTTCAGGTGTTAGCCAAACCTTTACTGAGCTTCTCCCTCAACTAGCTAATTTTCAGGATGTTGGCCAGACCTCTATATGAGTTTCTCTCCTCAAACCTCTCCAATAAGATCTCTTCCCAAATCTCCTGACAGCAACACTACAAGGAGCAATGATTCTCAAAGGAAAAAAAATGGAGCAACATGTCTCGATCGAATGTAACAGATTTGGCATATTGTTTGTCTAAGCTCGTCCTTTTTTTGTGCATAAATACCATGGAAGCTTTTTATATAGTTGAGCTCGGATAGCCATTGGAGTGCACCGCCATCACATTAATGCCGCAGTCGCATTCAGACATGATTAAACAACTAGCCGTTACAGTGCTCAAATGTTGTAGGGGAGACAGCCCCTGATAAAGAAGGATGCTTCTAGGGATGCCCCCTATGATCTAAGGAGATGAGTCTTGCTTTTGCATCTTCTCGTTTAGTTTCCTGTAGAGAACTCCTAATCCACCGGAGATAGCACCCACTAGTTCTATACTATTTTTGGTTCTAGGAAATGGCCTTGCTTGATCTAGAGATGGCTCCTCACTTGTGAAGCTACTTTATACACGAAGGGACAACTTCTATGAATTAGGAGATGGCTCCTCACCAGAGCTATCCAGCATTCTCATTCTTTTCTTGGCTAAGACAATTCCAAACATATTAAGAACTTTCAAATATTTATTATCATCAAAATTAATCCTCTCAGTCAATACATATTTTATAGAAAAAATTTATTTTGTGTTGAGAAGCTGTTTTATTCATAGTTGAAAGGTTTTAGTACCCTAACAAATAATATTTCTTGTATATAATACGCTTGATCTAACTAGAGGTAAAAGGCATCTTCTTGGACTTCAGCTCCCTCATCATCCTTGATATTTTATTTAAGATGCTGAGTAGTTTGGACGGGATCCCTAGGCTGAGCAAAGAGAAAATCAGGGTTCAGTTGATTTCTTATATATCTTGCTTGAATAAATGAACTGATAGGATATCTGTAAGGATATCTTTGTTTCATGAGACTATTATAATAATTTGAATTATTATTCTAATTTCAATGCTATTGTTGCTACGTCACTGTCTAAATATTTGATAGTTAAATGTATGTACAAAGATAGATCTTGCATGTCCTACAGGGATAAAATTCTATAGATGTGCGGCCGATTTGTGCAATCAGGTCAGAGCATGACATGAAGATGCTCTCTAGCTGTTGTGGCCTGTTACTTGAGCTGCAATCTGTCTCGCGGGCCAAGATGAGATGCTTTCTCAGCTAAAGTGACTTTCTATAGTTGTCAATTTGAAATTATATGCATAGAACTTCAGTAAATCATGGGAGAACCAAAACAAATCAGTTTAGTATTACACAGAATATCATATAAGATACCCGCAGGTTGGCCGAGGGATTGCAATACACCACAAACTGGAGCCATGTCTAGAAGCACTGATCCATATACATCTGATTTGGAGGGGGCGATACCTATTGCAGTTGATATGCTCCAGCCCTTGGATTCCGAGGGATGCATATATGCCGCGTGTGGAACATAATGTTGCCCTACAGCCATGTTAGGTGATGCTCGACCAACCCTTGGAACGGAAGTGACCCTCCCTCCCATAATAACTCCAGTACTGGTGGTATTCTTTTCTCCTGCCACTTAATCTTGGGTCGGAATTCCACCTGGGCTCCTAGGTCGGCCAATTATTAGCTAAAAGCATCAGCAACGATCAGCTCGGCCAGACCTGTAATACCCATACTCACTGGTGGATCATCTTGGACCGTGATCTTTGGAACTTGAAGATTCTACAGTGCAGCATTCAACCTTCCCTTCTCATGAGATGTACTTTTCATGGTCATGTTTCTCCAATATCCTTGCACTCCCATGCTACAAATGAGAATCTATAGACCTACCAACTTCTGGTTTGTTGGTATCGGATGGATTTAGTGCAAGATTGGGTTCTGGATGCAGTGGTGCTTGATGGTGAACAGACAACACTAACAAATTCCACAAGTTGCTCTATAATTGCTGTCAAGAAGTCTCTTGCTGCTCAACAAATGGCCTTGACACTACAGCCGCTTGGCTAGCAACTAACTCCAACAAATCTTGCTTGCTCTCGCCCAAAGCTGCAGTAGAGGTTAAATTTGAAAGCCCCAAAGAGAGTTATTCCTGTACCAGATAACCCACATCACCCATGGGGAATTCGTTGGCTAACCAATTTGCTGATTAGTTCCCCTATGTAAACATACAAGAAGCTTTCACCACTTGAACCACCTTCTGCAACTGCCATACGTCTCTAAGAGGAGGTGAATGATTGCTAGGGAATCACCTTCCACCCAGGTCTATATAGCTTTGTAAAACTGCTGTGCAGATACCAAGCCATGCTGCATAAAGCTCTGATCTGGGACTGAACATATCAATAGGCTCATAGCTGCTACATGAATGATCTTTCCACTATAATCTCTGATTAGGAAACCTACGCCAGCTGAAGAACTCTGACCCATCCATATTGACCTTTAACAGTACAAGAGGAGGGGACAGACAACAAACAGGGATTGGTGAAGAAGGTGGGGTTCGCTCTAACCCTTGCCATCACGCTAATAGGATTGATACTTCTTTTGCTAGATATGTAGCTTTATTAGAAAGATCATTGGATATTTTGTACCTTTACCTGGAATATTCTATCACTCCTAGCAGTCCCTAGGATCCATCCAGCATAAAGAAGCAAAAACTCTATGTCTCAATCTAGTTCTTTCTTCACTAGGAACTGAAATAGTTCATTGAGAGTGTTGAGAAACTTATCCTTGCTTGATTTGCAAGATTATTCCCAACATCTTTAGCAAATGGACAGTCACCAACACATGCTCCATATACTCTTCCATGTATCCACAAAGGTCACAAAAACATTAATTATGCTGGATAAGGCCTCTAGCTTGTAAAATGAGTTTGCAAGGGAGTCTCTTCCACTTGGCAAGCCACCAAAGAAACCTACTCTAGGACATTCCTAAGCCTTCCAGATCTATGAGAACTCATTGTTCGTTTGATGATGATGATGCTCAACAATTATGTTGCATACCTCTTTCAGATTGATCTTTAGGCCTTGTTTTTTTTCCCTCGTTAATTGATCCATCCAGCATTCTTTGGGCAGTCATAATTTAGCAATATCCCTCACCATTTCTTGAGGAAAAATGGCCGCCAGCTTCTGAATATCCCAAGGTTTTCGCTCAGTCAACATATCTGCAACCTTTACTCCCCCTACGTGATTGTCCATGTCAATTGGGATCGGCACAGAGTTCACAGCATGTGCAAATCCAAGGCTGATTAAGCATATCAATATCCTGCACATTGCTAATGGTCCACAAGAAAACCTCCTGAATGATCATAGCTCCCTGACAAATTGATTTCCAAATAGCCAACCTCCTTTTACAGGGTTTATACTCTTTCCAAGCATCATGAAATCTATGCTGTGGTGAGACCACTGCACAACATAACGACTCAGTATTAAGAACAAGACTACCATCAGCTTTCCCCATCAAAGATGACCTAGCTCTGAGTTCATACAGACCCAGCCCACCCGTCTTTTCCATTTGCAGATCTTTCCTCTAGAGACTAGATACAACTTCCTTTGTTCCATATAATAACCCACAGAAAGCATTTACATCCAGCTTTGATTCTGCCTAAAATTCTCAACAGTACTGAACTTGCATGTTCTTGAGATAGCATCTTAAGAAGGTGACTATTTGGTTATGGCATTCTCAAGTTTTAACAATTATTATAGAGAAGCTATGATAAATCTTAGGTCTTCTCATAAGCCAAAATTTCCTATAATTTTCATTTGGATCATCTTTGCAAATACAATTACCAGCAAATTTTATAGAATGAATGCAAAATTAATGTAAAAACCTGATACTCTTTGACTTCTGTAAGATGCCTATCAGAAATAATGTCAAGGGGCAGATTCAAGTTTTAGAATTTCAGCAAATACCTTCCAACATAGAACATGACTGCAAAAGAAGCATGTATGAGCTCACGAATGGAGAGATCAAATAACTTTATGGCGACTCCTTTCAATACCCAAGATAGTAAGTTTCATTCTTTAAATCATCTTCTGATAAGTAAATTCTTTGAGATGGGTCCTTTAGACTACAACTTCGATCTGTACCCTAGGTAGTTAGTCCATACCCTGATGCTTTAGATCCCCTGGTGTTTCAGTTTGCACCTCCGGTATTTTGGCCTGCATCCTTGGTGTTTCAGCCTGCACCCCTGGTATTCTAGCAGGCATGTTTAGTGTTTTGGCTAGCACATTGGTGCTTCAACCTACATCATCAGTGTTTCAGCCTGCATCTTGGTGTTTCGCGTTGCTTCTCTAGTACTTCATCTAAGATTAGCATCTTTCTAGTAGTTTTCAACCTACAGGCCATGTACTTCGATCTACTGAGTACAACTTCAGCTTGCAGGCCGAGTGTAACTTGGCTTGTTGGCTAACTACAACTTCAGCTACTAGCCAAGTACTTTAGCCTATTGACCAAGTTCCCATTCTGCGACTTGGTACTTAATCAAAGGTTAACATCTTTCTAGAACCTTTTATTCATCCTGCACAAGATGTCTCTTCTGAAGACGTATTACTACCCAATCTATATCGGATGACCTTCCGAGCCTCCTTGTCAATTGGTCTAAGAAGACAGTCATTGGCCTGAATGTGATGTAAACACCTGATCTATTGAGTTTGTCGAGCCAAGTCGGCTACCAACACCTCAAGTTCTTTTCTATAGAACTGAGCATAGAACTGATTCTCCAACTCTTGCCATGTGCAACAAATTGGCATACCACATAAAAGCCAATCTAGTCAGCAAGTAGGCGAAGAGCTTAAGCTTGAGGAAGTAGTAATTTACCTTGCCACACTATATGAAAATTATCCCATGTGGTCTACAGTGGATAGATTATCGCCTCCGAAAAACCTTGAAAACCTCAAACCTTGTATCCTCTTCAAACTTATAAGCTTGATCATACCATTTTGGATTAGGCTTTCTATAAGTTGCCCTCACTACAGACCTATGGTCCTGTCTAATAGATCCCTAATGAGATCGGTCAAGTGGGCTTAATTTTACAGGAAATTGCCTCAGTCTGGAACATTAACGTGGTGCTGAATTGGTTGAATCTATTAGCCTGGAGCTGGTTAATATAATGGATTCTGATGTAAATTATCAGCTCCATGCTCGACTTGAGGCTGCTCCCCTGCTGCAAATTTTGCATATACATCTGATTTGGAGGTGGTAGTACCTATTACGATTGATATGCACCAACCCTTGGATTTTGAGGGATGTACCCCATGTACAGAATATAATATTGCCTCCTAGCCATTTTAGGTGGTGCTCAACTAACCCTAGAATGGGAATTGATCCTCCAGAAATAACTCTTGTATTAGTAGTATTCTTCTTCCCACTTAAGCTCATATCTACATGCCCATTGTTTCACCTATGCTTCAAGGTAAGCCTGTTATTAGCTAAGGCATCAACAAAGATTGGCTCAGCCTGACCTGTAATATTCGTACTCATTGATGGATCATCTTGGGCATTTTGATCTTTGGAAATTGAAGATTCACTAGTGCAGTATTTAACCTTCCCTCCTCATAAGACATGTATTTTTGAAGGTCATGTTTCTCCAATATATTGACACTCCCATACTAAAAATGAGAATTTATGGGCTGACCAATTTCTAGAAGGCTTGTATTGGATGGATTTATTGTAGGATTAGGTTGTGGATGCTGTGGTGCGAGATAGTGATTAGACAATATAGTAACAAGTTTCTCAACTTGCTTTATGATCGCCACCAAAAAAGTCTCTTGTTGCTCAACAAATGGCCTGAACACCATGACCACTTGGCTATTAACCACTCCGACAAGTCTCACTAGCACTTGTCCAAATCCTCAGCAGAGATCAAACTTGCAAGATCCAAAGAGAGTAGGTCCTGTACAAGATAATCCACATCACCCTTGGGCCCTTCGTTGGCCAACCAATTTGTTGGTTGGTTGTGTTCCATAAACAAAGGAGAAGCTTCGACAACTTGAGCAAAACCTTCTTTAACTACCAGATGACTCTATGAAAAGGTAGACGCAAAGGCTCTTCACGTAAAAAACTATTGATCCATTTAATGATCATTAGAGAATTACCTTCCACCCAAAACTTTGGTGCTTTGTACTTGAAATGTACTATGCAAGTACCAAGCCATGCTGCATAAAGTTCCATTTCAGGGACTAAACATATCATCAACAGACTGTAGCTGCCACATGAATGACTTTCCACATAATCTCTGATAAGGAAACCTGCACCAGCTGAGGAACTACTGACCAACCTATCAAAATTGATGTTAAGCACCACCAGGGGATGGGATCGCAAACAAACAAGGACACATGAGACAAGGCAAGGTTCACACAAACCCTTGCTGCCACGCTGATAGGATCAATCCTTTGAGCATAGAGAAATTCCCTGATCAATCCTTTGAGCAAAGAGAAACTCCTTTGCTAGATAAATAGCCCTTTTACAAAGATCATTGATTATTGAAACCGTTCCTTGGAATAAATCTATCATTCCTAGCAGTCCATAGGATCCATCCAGCATAAGCAAGCAAAGATTGTCTCTTAATCTAGTTTTCTTCAGTAGGAACTGAATAGTTCATTGAAGACAGTGTTGAGCAACATATCCTAGCTTGATGTGCAAGTTTACTCCAAAAAACTTTATCAAATGGACAAGTCACCAAACACATGCTCTGCATCCTCATCTGTGACTCCATAAAGATCACAAAAGCACTGATTATGCTGGATAAGGCCTCTTGCTTGTAAAATGACTTTGCAGGGGAGTCTATTCCACTTGGCATGCCACCATAAGAAACATACTCTACCACATACCAAAGCCTTCGAAATCCATTAGGACTCACCATTTGATTGATGATAATAGTCCACATAATTATATTATACACCTTCAAAATGATATTCAGAGCCTTGTTTTTTCCCAGGTTAATCGATCCATCCAGCATCCTTTGGGGAGTGGTATTTTAAAATATCCTTTTTATTGAGGAAAAATGGTTGCAAGCTTCTGAATATGAGAATATCTCATGTACTTAACTCAATCAACACATCAGCAACCTTTAATCCCTCAATGCAATTGTCCATGTTAATTGAGATAGGCATAGAGTTCACAGCACATGTGCAAATCCAGGGCTGATTAAGCAAATCAATATCGTACCGATTGCTAATGATCCATAAGAAACCCTCCTGAATAACTAACCTTACTAACACATAGATTCCCAAATGGCCAAACTTCTCTTACAGGGTTTATACTCCTACCAATCACAGACCAACCCACACCATAATGACTCAGTATTAAGAACAAGACTACATCAGCTTCCCCTATCAAAGCTGACCTTGAAGCTTGGAGTTCACACAGTCCGAGGCCGCCCGTCCTTTTGGTTTGCAGATCTTTCCCCAGGATATTAGATGCAACTTCCTTTTTTTCATATACTAACCCAGAGAAAGCATGTAAGTTCAACTTTGATTGTCTTAAAATTCTCATCCCCACTGAACTTGCATGTTTCTCGAGATAGCACCTTACAAGATGACTATTTGGTTATGGCGTTCTTAAGTCTTAACAACTAGTATAGAGCAGCTAGAATAAATCTCAGGTGTTCTCATAACCAAAATTTTCCTACAATTTTTTTCTCTAGATCATCTTTGCATATACAACATACGAGCAAATTTTATAGAATGAACGCAAAACTAATGTAAAAATCTGATACCATTTGAGTTATGTAAGATGCATATAACAAATAACGTCAATAGGGCAGATTCAGGTTTTAGAATTGCAACACATACCTTGTAGATAGAAACATGATTGCGAAAGAAGCATGTATGAGCTCATGAATGGTTACAGGATCCTTCCTTCAACAGCATGGTCAAGAAGATGAAATCCTCACATGACCCCTTTTATTTCTCCGTAGTTTCATCGAAGATAACAGACTAAAGTAAGAATATCATCTCACAAGATAAACATTCCCATCCAAAGTAGAATCGAAGTGCGTATGAATCTAAACTATAACAATCAAATATTTTAGCACGTGCATTGCCTACATACATATCAATTTGCCAACGAAACAACCAGACAAGGAGACAACCCATACATATACACAGTGCCACCACGACACACAAACTATTCGACACAATGTCTCAGAGGACGATGGCATAAATACCAACAATGATTGAGTAAACAGGCCTATAAGTATCAGAGAGGAACTAAAAAACCACCATACGAGGAACCAATGTAATAATTATAAATAAAGTGAACACTGTCAATGTTATGAAGTCCCGTGCTTAACCTAGACGTAGCCACCGTTCGCGCGGATGACCTGGCCGTTAACCCACTCGGCGGCGTCCGTAGCGAGGAAGCCCACGACCGGTGCGATGTCCTTGGTCTCCCCCAGCCGCCCCAGCGGGCACTCCTCCACCACCTTCTTCACCGTCTCCTCGCTCTTCCCAGCAAGAAGAGCTCCGTCGCCACCGGCCCTGGCGCCACGCAGTTCGCCGTGATCCTTGTTCCCTTCAGCTCCTTTGCCAAGATCCTCGTCATCGCCTCCACCGCCGCCTTCGACGCCGTGTACGCCGCGTACCCGGGCCGCAGCGCCCCACCAGCGACGAGGACACCGTGATGATCCGCCCGCCGCCGCCCTGCTGGAGTCGGTTGGCCGCCTCACGGCAGCAGAGAAAGGCGCCGCGGGCATTGACGGCGAAGATGGCGTCCCAGTCCTCGACGGCGGTATCGGCGAGGGAGGGGTACTTGGAGTCGATCACGCCGGCGCACGCGACGAGGATGTGGGGCGCGGTGCCGAAGAAGGACTCGGCCCGGTCGAAGAGGGACTTGACGTTGTCCGGGTCGGAGACGTCGGCGCGGACGGCGACGGCACGAACAGCGGACGAGGAGGAGGAAGAGTTCAGCTCCGTGGCAAGGAGGTCGGCGTAGGGGCAGGAGGAGGAGGAGGCGTAATTGAGGACGAGGCGGGCACCGAGGGAAGCGAGGTGGATGGCGATGGCGCGACCGATGCCGCGGGAGGCGCCTGTAACGATGGCCACACGGCCGTCGAGGGGCGGTCGGCGCCCATCGGGAAGCAGCGTTCTGTGTTTCTAAACGACGGAAGTGTGCGGATGGCGGTGGCAATTTTGTCCCACCCACGGGATATCAGTCGGATTCGAGCGGGACGGAATTTATCCGATCCGATTAAAATCTAAAACAACAATATTATTTAAATATATATATATATATATATATATATATATATATATATATATATATATATA
>KE507885.1:42936-53171 GCA_000441515.1 Elaeis oleifera
GGTGCCGATCATTGCAGAGTATTGGCCAGCAACGGAGTCCAGAGGGCACTGCAGAAGGTCGGTCGGTAGCGGAGTCCGGAGAGCTCCTGAGGCAATCTGATAGACGATTGGAAAACCTATCTTGGAGAAGCCCGGATAGGTGCCACCCATCGAGAACTTCGGCTGAGGGTATTTTATACCCAACAGAAGGATTGGAGGGAGTTGGGAGGGGTTTCGACAAGAGAGGACTCGAGGGCTTGGGGAATAGGAGAAAGGATAAATAAAAAGATTTTACGATCCCCTGTTAAAGAAAAAATTGAGTTCGTGATATTCGACTCGACTCGACTTGACTCGACTCCTTTTGGAGTTGACTCGAGCATCGAGTCGACTCGAGACTTCTACGAGTTGACTCGAGCACAGTATCAGGAACGAATTCA
Source organism: Elaeis oleifera (assembly GCA_000441515.1). NCBI lineage: Eukaryota > Viridiplantae > Streptophyta > Magnoliopsida > Arecales > Arecaceae > Elaeis > Elaeis oleifera. The sequence goes on from KE507885.1 coordinate 43,353, forward strand.
GTTCAAATTTAAACTAAATTTTCTTGAACTATCTCGACTCAAAGGCATTAATATAAATAGCATGAGAAAGTGCAAAACACATCAAATACATAGAATAATCCATTCAATTTCAAAAAAGATCACAGATTCCAAGTTCATCCCTAATTTTGAAAATCTATCTTCATTTAATAGTTTAGTGAAAATGTCAGCTAATTAATTTTTAGTGAAACAAATTCAAGCACTGTATTATTGTTCTGTGCATGATCTCTAATAAAATGATGTCTAATTTTAATACGCTTAGTTCTAGAATACTGAATTAGATTTTTAGTTAAGTTTATGGTACTAGTGTTGTCGCATCTTATAGGTATTTTGTTTTGCTTAATTCTAAAATTTTCGAGTTCTTGCTTAATCCATAGTATTTGAGCACAGCAACTTTCTGTAGTAATATATTCGGCCTCAGTGATTGATAAAGCTATGGAGTTTTGTTGTTTGCTATACCAAGAGATCAAGTTTAACCCTAAAAATTGGCATGTGCTACTAGTGCTCTTTCTATCTATTTTACATCCTCCATAATTAGCATCTGAGTATCCTTTTAGATTAAGTGTAGATTGTTTAGAGTACCATAAGCTTAAGATTTGAGTATTAATAAGATATCTAAATATTCTCTTAACAGCTAACATGTATGATTTTTTAGGATTAGATTGAAATTTTGCACACATGCAAACACTAAATAAAATATCAGACCTACTTGCAGTTAAATAGAGTAGAGAACCAATCATATTTTTGTAGAGCTTTTCATTTATACTTTTACCATTTTCATCTTTGTCAAGTCAGTATGTGGGGCTCATTGGTGTACCGATCTCTTTTGCATTCTCCATACCAAACTTTTTAAATATTTTTCTCACGTACTTATTTTGATTGATGAAGATACCTTCCTTTGTTTATTTGATTTGAAGTCCAAGGAAGAAGGTAGCTCCCCCATCATGCTCATCTCAAATTCTCTCTGCATTAATTCAGTAAATTTTTGACAAAAATTCTCATTAGTAGCTCTAAAAATGATGTGATCTACATATACTTGAACTACAAGAAGGTCATTATTTTTTTTTCAAAATCAATGTTGTGTCTACATAACCTCTGTTAAATTTATTATCCAATAAAAATCTGTATAATCTTTCATACCAAGCTCTAGGTGCTTGTTTTAATCCATACAATGCCTTATTCAATTTCAACACATGATTTGAAAAAGAGTGATTTTCAAATCATGAGAGTTGTTCTACAAATACTTTTTCAAAGATATAACCATTCAAGAAGGCACTCTTTACATCCATATGAAATAATTTAAAGTTCATATAGTAAGCAAAAGCAAGTAATAGTCTAATGGTTTCTAATCTTGCTACCGGAGTATATGTTTCATCAAAATCAATCCCTTCTTCTTGATTATATCCTTTAGCTACTAGTCTATCTTTATTTTTAATTACATTATCATGTTCATCTAATTTATTTCTGAAAACCCATTTTGTTCCAGTTATGAGATGGTCAATAGGTTTACTAACTAGGATCTAAACATTATTTCTTTCAAATTGATTAAGTTTTCTTGTATAGCAATCATCCAATTAGAGTCATTTTCAGCCTCTTCTATACTTTAGGTTCAATTTGTGAGACAAGAGCAAAGTAATTCAAAGTATCTCTGAATGAGGCTCTAGTTTTCATCCCTTGTGAAGGATCACCAATAATAAGATCTTTTGGATGGTTATGTATATACCTCCACTCTTTGGGTAGAACAGTATGCTCCCTAGTTACCTCTTGTTCAGCACTCTTCTCTTATTCAACATCCTTTGTTGCTTCATCTTCTTTTTGAATTGATTTTTCTTCCAAATGAGCTCCTTCAGTCCATTCTCCAGGATACCTGTATCATCATCAAGCAAGTCTTTCTTTCTCGCGGAAGGATTGTTAACTTCATCAAAAATAACATGAATGGATTCTTCAACAATCAAAGTGTGTTTGTTGAAGATCCTATATTCTTTGCTGGATGTCGAGTATCCAAGAAAGATATCCTCATCTGACTTAGCATCAAATTTACCTAAATTATCTTTCCTATTATTATGAATAAAGCATTTGTAACCAAAATATGAAAGTAGTTAATATTAGATCTTTTTTCTTTTCAAAGATCATAGGGATTTTTTTTAAAATAGGTCAGATTGAAACTCTATTTAGGATGTAACATGCTGTATTGATGGCTTCAGCATCAAAAGTATTTAGATAAATTCTCTTCACACAATATGGTATATGCCATATCCACTAGGGTTCTATTTTTTTCTTTCAACTATACTATTTTGTTGTAGGATCTTTGGTGCAGAAAAATTATGTTCAATACCATTTTTATTGCAAAAGTTTTCAAAATTTTGGTTTTCAAATTCTATTCCATGATCACTATGAATATAAACTATTATAGTATTCTTTTCATTTAAAACTTTTTATAAAATTTTAAAAAGTAGTAAAATTTTATCTTTATGTGCTAAAAATAAAATCAATGTAAATCTTAAAATGTCATCTACAATCACAAATTCATATTCTTACCACTCAGGCTTATGGTCCTAGTTAGTCCAAATAAGTTCATATAAATTAATTCAAGTGGTCTACAAGTTGAACTATATTTTTAGATTTAAAACTCTCACTAGCTTATTTTCTAGTTGACAAGCATCACAAATATGATCATATTCAAAATTTAACTTAGGTAATCTTTTAACTAAGTCATTTGCAACTAATTTAGATAAAGTATGCATGCTTGCATATCCTAATCTCCGATGCCATAGCCAACTGGTTTCTTTGATTTTAGCATCATTAGTAATAAGGCATTGGCTACTTTTTATGACTATCTCATCCATATCAACCAAGTAAATATTGCCATATCTATATCTAATGAATTTGATACTATCATCAAAGGGACTAGTAACTATGCATGAAGATAACTTAAATATTACTTCAAAATCTTTATCATACAATTGACTTATACTAAGTAAGTTATATCTTAAGCTATCAACTAAAAGAACATTATCAATGAAGATAGTGGGGGTAAACTAAATTTTACCAATACCAATAATCTTGCCTTTGTCATTGTCGCCAAAGGTGATTATTCTCCTTCCTTCTTTTCAAGGGTAAAGAACTACTCTTTATCACCCATCATATGCCCTGAACAGCCGCTATCCAAATACCATTTCTTTTGATCTATTGGCTGCAAGGTATTTCTGTAAGAAAATTAAGTAACTTTCTTAGATACCCAAGTTTTTTTGAATCTTTTAGGATTAGCAGTCATGATTCTTTTGGAATCTAAATTTTTTAATTATTTTCCATTCAATTTTCTTGTATTATATATAAAAACCTTGTGTCCTACTCTACCACAACTAAAACAAGTGATATATGAGGTGCTACTAGTAGATGATGATGCAGTGAAGAAATTCTTAAGAAATTTTTGCTTATTACTTGGTCTATATCCTAGACCAGCCCTATCATAAACTCCTCTTGGATTGTTTAGTATTATTTACAATTTATTTAAGCTATAAGTAAATTTGTCAACTAATGGTTTTAGTTTGTCTACTTTTTTTTTAAAGTTCTCATTTTTTCCTTTAATTTGTTATAGTTTATGAGGGTTTCTTCCTTTCTTTAATTAGTGCCTAATTCTTCTTTTCAATTTTATTTTTCATGCTTATCTTTTTAAAATCTTTTATTAAATCATAGAATGCATCTTGAAGTTCATCGAATGTAAATTTTAGAGAAGATTCTGAATTACCTCATCTTCTTATGCCATGAAACACAAGTTGGCTTCATTTTGGGTCTCCTCATCTGAGCTCAACTCGTTGCTATCACTCCATGTTGTGACCATTGCCTTCTTCTTACTTCTTTTGAAGGTCTTCTTCAAGGTTGGACAGTTAGCCTTGAAGTGACCCGATCTCTTGCACTCGTAGCATAAGGATGGCTCCTTTTTTCTTTTTTTTGCTTGTCTCATCCTTGGACAGATTTTCTTTCTAAAACCTTGTCTTCTCCTTCCTATGAACTTCTTAAATTTCTGATCACCAGGACCATATCCTCATCATCTTCAACTTCAGTGGACTGCCCTTCATCTTCCTCAGTTGTAGTAGATTTCAAAGCAATGGTTTCTTCTTTCGGCTCTTATCTTTCAAGTGCTGCCCCATCGCTAGCTCGTGTGTCATCAACGATCCAATAAGCTTCTCAAGTGACAGCTTGTTCAAGTTCTGTGCCTCTTAGATGGTTGTTACTTTTGCTTCCCACATCATTGGCAGCGACCTAAGGATCTTTCTTACTAATTCACTGTTAGTATAGACTTTTTCTAGGCTTTTAAGTCTATTGATAATGTCAGTAAATCTGATAAACATGCTAGTAATAGATTCAGCTGAATCTATTTTAAACAGTTCATATTGATGGACAAGCATATTGATCTTAAATTCTTTCACTTGATTGGTTCCTTCATGCATGACCTCAAGTCTATCTCAAATTTTTTTACAGAATTGCAAGCAAAAATTTGATTAAACTCGTTCGCATCAAAGGCACAATAAAGATATTCATTGCCTTGGCATTAAGTTGGGCAAGTTCTTGTCCATGTCATCCCAATTCTTCTCAAGCTTGGGTGAAGGAATGCCATTTACAATAATTATCAGAGTGTGCGGTCTATTTATAATGACACTCCACATATCATAATCTAAGACTTATATAAAATATGTATGTAAGCTTTTCAATAGGTGTAATTTGACCCATTAAAAAGTGGTGACCTATTTGTGGATTGACCCTCGACAAGGGAGCCTCCAAGTTGGTTGTCATGGTCTTTAGCTCTTGACAGTTAGGTCAACAAGTAATATTAGAGCACCTGGTCTGATATCAATTGTTGCCCAGCCAAACAACCCAAGAGAGGGGGTGAATTGGATTTTTAAACTTAAACAACTGTATACTGAATTAACTAGTTTACTATTAGTGGTGCAGCGAATACTATATATAAATGCAAATATGAAGAAGGCAAGCACACACACAAAGATAAAAAAAAATTATAGTGATTCGGTGCATACCCAGCACCTACGTCCACTCTCTAAACAAGACTATTGAAAATTTCACTATAATCCCTCAATATTATAGCTGGATAGTTTTAATCGGGCTCACTATCCACAAACTTAGTTGGTTTTTCCTTAGGTTTACCCACCACAACCTTTACACATCTGGACTAAGGCTCCACAATCCAATTATAGGGGTGGATTAAATCTTTCTTTTCGTTTTAGCTCCTGTTGAAACTAATTACAGCAAACAAATAAGAACAGAAAAGTTACAACGAAAGAAGCTCTTTGGTTGAGTAAATTTGTTATTGATGTAGCTCAGTAGTTGTCATCTTGAATGTATGGAGTTAATACTCTTTGAAAGCTCTTCAATGCTCTTAGACAATCAAGAGATTTTTGATTGGAAGTAGGTGAACTCTCTTGAATGCAGGAAGTTCAGAATTTTTTTTTCTTCTGCTCTCTTAATGGAATAGTAATCTTTTTCTCCTTTAAAATCTAGAGCTTTACCATCAAGTTTGAAGTTGTTGGAGTCCAAAACTAGCTGTTTCTAATCATTGGAGGCAAGATATAGCCATTGGAACAAATCAACACAATTGCAGAACTAGCCATTAAAGGCTGTCAGTCGCATCTCGAGTCGGCTCGACTGTCTTCGAGTCGACTCGACTATCTTCTCGAGTTGCATCGGCTGTATCTCGAGTCTGCTTGCTCTTAAATATTTGAAATCAGCTCTCTGAAATTTTTGAATCTCTGAGATGGAGTTGGCTTGGATCTATCGGAGTTGACTTGGCTGCCACCTTCGAGTCAACTTAAAACCTGGGAGTCGACTCGGGCTCAATGGATAAAATATACTTTTGTTATCTGAGATGGAGTCCACTTGGATGATTCTAAGTCTGCTCGATCTCATGCAAAGCCTGCATGCCAGTACCCAAACCGTGCCAGAGTCCACTCTAAACTCTTTTGAGTCAACTCGAACCCTTTCCAAAGCCTTCTTCACTTGACTTTAGCTCCAATTTGATGTCACTTGGGCTCTATAATGAATTCACTTGGTTTCTACCTCATTTTATTCAAAGAGCTCTCTTTCTTCTAATCTTTACAACACGTAAAAGAAAATATTAGTAATTATGTGCTCCAATATTTGATCATCATCAAAATCACTTAGGGGGTCGACATAGTATCTTGTGTTGTGGTTCACAAGATACTATTAAATCCTAGCCGTTTATTACAACCCGCTGCAGTTCAGTCTAAATATTCAACCTGCAACAAATAAGTGCAAATATTGTGCTCAAATTATTCAGCAATCATACAATCTCAAGTTAGAGCTAAGTCTCAATCCCTTTGACATAGTTGAAGAACAACATTAGATATTCATTTAATATCCATAACTTTACATCAAGTTCACAATATATTCCAATCTTACTTGTTTTAACTGGTACAAACTCAGCCCAAAATATAATCCAACATAGAGTACAACATCCCCATATAAAAATCCCCCAAAATGAGCTCCTTACACTAACATGGTCAAGAAAAAAGATATCATTCCCCAAGCTGACCTGACTAAAATGAATACTCCTCCCACTAGCTAACATGACCAACCTCTGCTAAAAATGAGTGCTGAAGATACAACTGCTATGCTGAGCTAGAATACCCTAAACCTGTCGAAAGAAAAGAAAGAAAGCACATAATGAGACACTAGTCCCAATGAGTGAGTAATCCATCAAACAGTGGGGAAATAAGAAAATTGACTGTAATACTCATGATACATATATCATAAACAATTGATAAGCTTTTAAAACTTTGCATGCTAAGCAAGAATAAATGGGGTAAATAATTATCGAAATAGAAACTATCGGGCTACTGCCGACTCTCCACAGTGCACCCCTACCGCGGACAGTCGACACGGTGTATCGAGTAAAACTAGGCCCCACTGGGCATACTGGATTGCAAGGAGATGCCGCTGGGCTACCATCTACTATACCATAGTGCATCCCTACCATGCCAGTCGAATGGTGCATCTGATACTGCCGAGCCCCACGGGCATAATATTTTGCAAGGAGGTATCGACTGGTACTTAGGCACACCCATAGGTTGATCACTCCTATGGATAACCTACTGAAAAATATGCTTGATAAAACTCAAATGCTAATCAGTTATTTTAACATATTTCAAACCATAAATGCCATGCCTTTCCAATTTATACATACATATACATACATAAGTGATATACATAAGCTGTCAAGAAGATCATTCCTTTTTCATGTTAGCATACGTGTATATCAGCTGTAGAATAATAGAAGACTAACTTTTTTCTAAATAAATCTTTTCATACCAAAATATAATGAAATATCAAAGTTGGATGGAATTCACTTACCCTTAGACAGCTACTACACCACCTTGGTGCTTGATTGATCCAAAATCTCCTTTGAGCTCTCTTCCTCATCCATAAGAAGTGGACGTACCCTTATGAATTATAATACTACCTAGTTCATAAAGATAAGAATGCATACTTTGCTTTATATGCTTAGTTTCTAGCCTTTCTAACCTTTCACTTTGGTTCTATACTGTTTGTTTTATTTAGGGTTAGCTTTTTCCCAATATAACTTTAGAATTCCAACAATTCAATCCATATCTCTCCTTCAAGATTTAATCCTAGTTCAGCTAACATAATTTCTACCCCTTTTATTGAAATAATTCAGATCAGTTTCAAGAAGATTGATAGCGACTCTTTACTTTCTAAATTTTAGTCCATAAATCTCATTGTTCAGATCATCTAAACTTTATATTAGGTAGAAATCATTCAAGATTTAGTGTAAACTTAGTTTAGAAATCAAAATCCTAACCTCAGATGATCGAATCCCTACTGCTATCCCCATAGGTTCTTCTTTTCTCCCAACGACAAATTATTCTCTTTCCAACTAGTTTTCAATAAAACTCCAGTTCCTAGCTGAATCTTCTTCGAATTTTGATTGAAAATTTTCTCCTTTTCCAGCTCTATTTCCTCTCCAACATTTCTATTTTAACTAGAGATAAAATTAGCAGCAAAAAGGATTGGTGACTGAGCTTTGGAATGGGAATAAACTAAGATTTAATTTGCTAGGTGTCAACCTCATAGAAAACCACTCAATTATGGATCTATTGATGTGGTGCTAAGAGAATTTTCAGTCTTTATTTATGGAGTAAAGCTGCTTAGTCAATTTTTCACATATCTTTTAAATTAGAACCTAAACATCTAGAATTTTAAATCTCATCTGACTGTTTTTTACCGTCGAGCCGAGTTAAAAAGTTTTTTGACTTCTCAAATATCATTATTTTTGTATGAAGCCCTGAGTTAAAAATTTGCCATCAAATCTTTGAACTCGCTTTTAGTGAATCAATGTGGTCTTGCCGTCTATCTTGTCAATTGGATCCAAAATATTTATCATGCGAGCATCATATAATTATTTATAAAAAATTTATAAATGAGAAATTTTTTTTTAATAATTATTAGCAACGAAAGATAATTTTCATCGCTAATAACATAATTAGCAATGAAAATAATCATCATAAATAAACCTTTTTACCAAAAAATTTTGGGCAGAGACTATTAGCGATGAAATCCTACATTTTCATCGTAAATAATATATTTCAGGAGAAAATTTTTTTCAACGGAGAAATTTTTTTTTTGGCGGGAACTATTAGCGATGAAAATTTTTTTTCATCGCTAATAAACTTATTAACGATGAAAAATTTAGTTTCATCATAATTTATTTTTATTAAATATTGATGATAAAATTAATTATTAGCGATAAATTTTCGTCGCTAATACCATGCATCCCGTCATGCCCCATCTGAACCCATTTTCTTCCTCATTGCCCCCTCGCCCTCACTCGGCATTCTCTCGTGCTCCCCCCCAACGTCCTGCGTCTCTCCCCCTGTCCGGCTGGTGTCGCCGTTCGCTCCGCCATCACCGTCGTCATTCGCTCTACCGTCACCATCGTCGTCCGTAAAGCCGTCGCCAGCACCGCCGTCGATGTGAGTTTTATTACTTTTTTTTTTCAAGGGGTTTCGGGCCGGGGATGGGGACAGGGACGGTGATGGAGCCAGCGGGCCAGGGTCGGGACGGTGCGCCTGGGTTGAGGATGGCAGGTCGGAACTGTGGGCCTGCGAGCCAGGGCCACGGGGCCTGTGGGCCGAGTCGGCGGCTTGGGACCTAGGATGGGTCCGACGGCCTGGGGCCAGGGATGGGGACGGTGGGCCTGGGACGGGTCCGGTGGCCCGGGTCGAGGATGGGACGATGGGCTGGGCTGGGACGGCGGTCCGGGTCGCGGGCCTGCGGGTCGGGTCCGGCAGGCTGGGTCGGGATGGGGAGGATGGGCCAGGTCCAGCGGGCCGAGGCTGGGGACGGGACGGCGGTCCGACGTCGGTGGGTCGGAGATGGGGACCTGCAGGGCTAAGGCCAGGCCGGGCCAGGTCGGGTCGGGTCGGGCCGGGTTCGGGTAGGGCCGGGCCGGGTCAGGGCCGGGCCAGGTCTGGGTCGGGTCGGGTTCGTGACGGGTCGGGCCAGGCCTGGTCATTTTCGGGACGGGCTGGGCCGGGCCGAGTTATGATTGGGCCGAGCCTGGTCATTTTCGAGTCAGGCTGGGTCGGGTAGGGTTGGTGTGGGTCGGACCAGGTCGGGTCGGGCTGGGGCGGGGTCAGGTGGAGCCAGGGCGGGTTGGGTCGGGTCGGTTCCGGTCCGGGCCGAGCTGGGTGGGTCGGGTCGAGATGGGGCGGGTCGGGTTTGGTAGGGTTCGGGCCGGGTCGGTTC
>KE507886.1:45356-55371 GCA_000441515.1 Elaeis oleifera
GAAGAGATCCTAAGAAGTCCTAAAACTAATAAGAGAAAGAAGAATTAGTTGTGGTTAGATTTTAATTACAATCAAGTTAGAACGCAGTGGACTCTCTATCCTAAAGTTGCCCTAGTTCTAGATAGCTCCTAACTGTTCCAAGTTAGCCTTCAAGCCCTCCAAGTCGGAGCTTGACCAACCAACTGGCCAGGTAAGTGTAAGGTCGGTGGGAGTCCCCCGTTGCATATCTCCTAAAGGAGATCGACAGACTAGAAAATCCATCATGGATCAAATCATGTCCAACAGAATTCGATTTCTCTTTTCTGACACACCATTGTACCGTGGCATTCTAGGAGGTGTCTACTATAAGAGAATTCCATTCTCTTCTAGATATATCAGAAATTCATCAGAAATGTATTCACCTCCTCGATCAGATTGAAGAGTTTTTATACTCTTCCCAGTTTGTTTCTCTATCTTATTATGAAATTATTTGAATATTTCAAATGATTCAGACTTGTGTTTCATCAAGTAGATGTATCCATATCTAGATAGGTCATCTGTGAATGTAATAAAATAGTGATATCCTCCTCTGGCACTATTGCTCATGGATCCACATACATTAGTATATACAAGATCTAGAATATCACTGGCTCATTCATTTTTTCAAGTAAAGGAGACTTGATCATCTTTCCAAGTAAACAAGACTCATGGTAGGCAATGATTCATAATCATTATCTTCAAGGATTTTTTCTTGAGCTAACCTGTTCATCCTATTCTTGTTAATATGACCTAACCTACAATGCCAAAGGTAGGCATCTGTGACATCATCTATTCTAGGATATTTATTTGACGTATACATTACACTAGACCGTGATATAACATAAATACCATTGTTCAATTATCCATGCATCACAGTAACACCATTCAAAATGATATCATAAAAATTTTCTTCATTGAAATCTCATAATTTTCTTTGGCCAAAAGGCCTATAGAAACTATATTCAATATAAAACTAGGACAAAATAAAAATCACTAAGAACAATAGAATGAGAATCAAATACAAGCTTGATAATTTCTAAAGCTAGAATTGGAACTGATCTTCTATCTCCAACATTCAGAAATCTCTCGCCATCTCAAAATATTCTACTGACCTAAAGTCCCAACAATGAATTACAAATACTAATAGGAGTACTAGTATCTAATACCCAGATAATTATATTAAAAATTGAGAAGTTGCAAGATGTTATCATATAATTACCTTGCACAGCAATCGATTACTTCTTATTTGGTCTGTTTGGATCAAGGGATGTTATGTATTGAGAACAGTTCTTCTTTAATGACCCTGCTTCCTACAATAGAAGTACTCTGCTTGACCTTGTTCGGACTTAGACTTAGACTTCTGGATCTGACTTCCAGCACTTTACACCTTTTTATTCTTCTTTTCTTACTTTCTTAAAAGGACGACGTCCATCCGAAGAAGATCCTTCCACTACATTCACCATCTCTTTGTGGAGCTGGGGATCATTCTCAAAAGTCTGTAGCAAGCCGAACAGACCGTGGCAGTTCACTACAGACTTCATCATTCGATAATGACTAAGAATAGTAGGTAGGATTTCGGTAGAAATTTAAGATCGTATCTTTTCCAAGCTGTTCATGTAAGAAAAATTGAGTTTGCTCGGACGCTTGATCTATTTGATCATGTACAATACATGATCGGTGACCGACTCTCCCTCCCTCATCCATGCATTGAAAATGGTACAACTGATCTTGTACTGCTCAACAACATTGGGAGTGCCAAAGACTCATTCAACACCTTAAGCATGTCTTCTGGCTGAGCTTCCTCGAATTTATAGCTGAACTCATTGTTCATGGCTGCTCGCATTATACAACGTATCGTGATACGATCGTTGATCCACTTTAAGTAACTCAAACTACACCATGAGCATTCGCAGCAGGCTCCTCAAGTGCTGGATCTATAAGAATGTACAAGATCCACTCGTGCTCCAGGATAATTTTAATTTCAATACCAGCCATCGAAATTGAGTTTCGTTAATTTTCACTATCCAATAGTGATCGGAGCGACAAATTTGTGGCCATAACTGTATAAAAGAAACCAAAATCTAATCAGTATATGATTGATTAAGCCTAAAAATATGAACTTTAGTCTAAAGGTCTCCACTATTTTATACGAATTGGTAGCCTCTACCTTTAATTCAAGAATTACCTTAATTCTTTAGTGGGTACTAGAATTCACACAGACTGCACATGAGCCTGACTTTGGCTGGCCCATCCATGTGCATCTATGGGTAGGTTTTTAATCAATTATTTATCAAATAATTTTAGTAATTTATTTTATCCCAGAAAACTTTTAGTTGACTTTGATTTTTTCGCAAGCCTTGGTTAGGTCCAACCATTAATATGATCATACTCTAGAATCTAACTACTAAATGATTAGGCTCGACTTTGGCTAGCCAATCTGACCACTTGCTAGAGAGATTTGACTCAGTCATCATATTATGAATGATAATTCCAATAGCGGATGAGCACCAGGCCTTTGAGCCTCTAATGATCATCATACTAATTGACTCATTATCATCTAACTTAATGAGAGGCTATGATTTAGTTATCATCATAACTATCTCATTTTAGGGATCTAATAATTTAAAAATTTAATTGATAAATTAAGAGAAGAGAAGAGATCAACTAATTAACCACAATCCTCCCACTGACTTTACCAAGTCATTGAATTGGATTAGTGACATGCTGGTTGAAGGGCACCTAGATCAATCACACTGATCAATCTTAATGGCATGAGTCATCTCGAATTACTTAGCGGTCTAATCAAAATATAATCCACCAAGTTGGTCAGAGAAGTGAGATCAATGGGAGGGTATGCTAAGCTTGCCTTAGACACTATCAAAATGGCCAGGTAAGCCATTTTCAATTAAAACCACTAGTCGAAATGTCAAACTTACCTTAGACACTAATTGGTTAATTAGTTTTGATTTGATCAGCCTAATGACTCAGGTTCGACCACTCAGCCTCAATCAAGGTCCATTTGGTCTAATCAAAGATATAGACTTGACCATCTATAATTATTGTATTGATTCTAGAGAATTAGATTTAATCAATTTCTCTATATAGTCTATTAGCTCTTTGATTCTAATCTTAAGTCTAATCCAATTAAGAGGATCTGATTTGAGCTAACCCATGCCCCATATTTTATGCAATGTCATTAGATCTTAAATCATAATTCTAGATCTAATTGATTCTACACTTAATTCTCAATTAAGTTCAGCATCAACATGAGTTTAGATTAAGTTTTGAAACTATTCTTCATGTAAACATCTTTACATCAAATTATATCATAAAACCTTTTAGATCACATCTAAACTTTTTATGATCTCAAATCTTATTAAAATAATTTTAATCATTAAGATTAGATGTTATTACTTTTCTTACAATTTATATGACATACAACAAATCTTAAGATTTTAAGATCTAAGATTTTACAGAAAAGTAAGTTCTTCTTTTCATATTCTTCTTCAGAGACTTCACAATGGCATCCCTACATGCTATAAGAGAACCTCATTAAATGAAAGGAGAGGGTCATGTAATCTTATTTGCTCCTATGATCGAACGACCTGATGATTACCTAATCTGAGTACTTTGCTACTTGGATCATCTAATCTAACATATATTGAACTGATCAAATATCAAATCTAAAAATTAAAATTATTTAGATCTAATCTACATAATATAAAATTATATTTAAATACATATAAAATCATATCATATTGAACGAGGCTCTGATATCATTTGAAAAAAAATTAAGCAGTTCTATGCATGTAATTTAAATTTATAGCTTAACATGATAGATTAAATGATTTAATCTATATTAAATGTATAAGATATAATCTAAACTATCTTATCAAGATCTATAATATGATTAAACATGTGATTAAGATCTAAAAGTAATAAAATCTGCATCGATCATATCGATGCTCTAGATTAGATCTAACCATTAGATCTAATCAAATCTAATCTAACAAGTTTAGAACTCATTACCGAAGCATGGGTTGCTGATCTCCATAATTATATCATGTGGATTGGAGCTCCTTCAAGTTGTTTGCAGCTGCACAAGATGTCCGACCTCTATAGATCATTCACATGAAGATCGGTTGCTAATCAATCTCCTCGAGAGTGCTAGCTTACGAAGATCTTTGATGGCTGATTTCTTCTTCTTCTTTGAATCTCTTGGACACTCTAGAGAGGGAGAAGAACTAAAGAAAGGAGGATAGGCTAAAGAAACTATTTTCTTTTCTTGAAATCACACTTCTCTTATTGGGCATCCAACAATTGGACCCCTTTTATAGGTGGGCTAGGGATTAGGATTAAGAGGAGGTACCAACACCCTTCACGCCATAAAGATATGGCATCCAAAATTCCTACACTAATTTTTGTGATGGTGTGAGAAAGAAATCAGATCTTTCTCATGCTAACCAACCTTCTCAATGTGAATAAGGAAAGGGATTTTGGCACCACCAATACTTTTTCATGAAACTTGATTTCTTTCCTTCTTATCTTCTTAACCATGATTTGAATCAAATTCAAATAAAGAAGGAGATAAGGTTCATGACTTATCATGAGTGCCACCCACACTATCTCTACGCCCTCTTTTCTCATGCCAAAAAATCCCTCATGCAAACTCCTTTTGTGTGTTATGTATGGCGTGGATTCTAGGGCATGCATAAGGGAGAGAATCCCAGTTGCTTGAGACTCTCTAGTTTTTCAATTTTGGTTCAATCCAAATTTGATTTGATTTGGACCCAATAAAAAGAAGAAACCTAATCTAATTAGGAACACAATCTCCTCATTAAATTTTTAATCCAATTAGGAATTAACTGAACCCAAGTCTTGATCAAATCAGGAATAAGTTTCTTTGCAATTAGGCTTGATCTAATGAAACCCAATCCTAGTCAAACTGAATTTAATTCAATTAAACTTAATTCGAATCTCATTACTCAATCAAATTGAGTTAATTAGCAATCTAATTGCTAATAAATCCTTCATTAATAGTGGAGTCCCAGTTGAAGGGAAAGAAAGCCTGTTTCTATCAAAAACACAATGGATAGCCAGTGTGTATCTAATTATTTTTCATAAATTACTTATTAAAGATTAGATCTTTACTTGATACACAGTAGAATAGGGATCAAATCTTAAAGATTCTAAATTAAAAGCCTCATGTAGGTTTGAATCCATAAATCCTCTACTTCATGCGTATGTCAAACTTTGTAAGAAAGTAGGATGAAGCCTCAGATTGAAGCACCTTCGCAAAGCACCAAAGGGAGGGGAGAGAGGCTCAGGTGTGATGCCTCGCACCAGCAAGAGGGATACCCAAGATGCCTCCATGCCAAGGAGTAAGAGGATGCCCAAAGGAAGCATGCCAATGGGGACGCCCACACCTCTCCTAATGTCTCTCTCTTTCTCTCTTTCTCTCCTTAGCACACAATCCAATTATTATACCATGATAGTTAGAGGTCTCTCCTATTTATAGATGATTTTTATGACTCATAAATTAGGATTCTTAATTCAAACATGCTTTGAATTAATCCATATCTTATCAAAAGAATCCTAACAGAGAAAGGATTGGCGCCTAACTAGGCACCCACATGCACCCATACCCACACCCCATGTGGGGCGGTAACAATCAGCACCCCATGTGATGTTGGTCGGCCATGAAGGAGAGAGAATCTCAATAAAAATAGACTCTAAAGATCTCATCCAAATATGGGTCAATTCGAATCTAATTCGAATCGGATTCAAAATAATTTTGAATAGGCTGTCTATCCCAAACTGTTTAGAATTTTGCACCAAGTCTAACTTAGATTTGTGAACCTAATTAAGTCTAATTAAATTAGATCTAATCTAAAATTAATTTATATTTAAATCCAATCTCTCATAGACTTCTTGGATCAAAGATTAAATCTTATTCATCTCCAAAATTGAACCTGAATCTCATATCTAGTGCTAGCTAGACATAGTCAATAGTTTAATCCCATATGACCCATAAGTTAATTCTCAATCAAGTTAATCTATTTGTTTAATCAAGTTACATACTTCCAAATTGAACATATAAACTTAGGTCAATTTTTTTTACGTCGCTTAACTTTATGTGTGACTCCATAAGTTCAAATACTAAGCCGGTAGCACAGGAACCGTTTCTTATACTAATTGAAGTTATCATCTAGCAATGGTTCCCAATATCCGGATAGGTCAAATTATCGTAAGGCAATATTCAAGAACCTATGCATATGGTTACCGCATAATGCATTCCTTTGACTCGGAATGCTCTAGGATGGTCTAGGATTAAACGTCAACCCTAAAGATCATCCACATTGTATTTCAACCTTTCAAATCCATCACATGGATTATCCTGATCAAGATTTTATTAAATTAAATATAATGATGCATCAGCTCTTATAATCTGGAGGGATTAATTCTATCTTGATCTACATACAGACTTTGCAAGTACTTGACTGTACTTAGTAGTATTCTATCACTGTATTAGAAATGCAGGTAGTTTGACACCAAAGCATAGTGAGTTGCTTATAAGTCACTATGGTGATCTTAGGTCTAAGAAACACTTATGCCCATACACTTCGTGAGCTGCTCTTGACAGCAGAGTACTCAGCAGGTGAGTCATTTATTCAATGATGATGTCTCCTATATCTTATTTGTATGCTATACCAATGTCTTCACACTCCTTGGTTAAGAGGACAACCAACTCATATGGCACACAACGATCTTCACTCGATAAGCATCATCATCCTTTAATGATGTATCATTTGATCACGAACATATTTAAGAACTATACGATAAATCTTGCTTTATCGATTACTTCATAGTTTTAAGGACTTCATCATAACACAAGAGTTCTTAGAAAAAAAAGATATTATTTGTGATGAGTGATGCTAAATAATTTTTTTATTGATTAATAATTCATATACATATTACAGAATAAGCACAATCATCCAAACTATTGGCTTTAGGATATATTTTCAACAGCTTCCATTTGAACTAAAGTCAATCGGGGCAATATCTTTTACCCATCTTCCACTTATAATCATTGAACTCTTTAATCCTGAGAGCTTTAGTGAAGGGATCAGCTATGTTCTCCTTTCTGTCAATCTTCTGAAGCTTGATGTCATCTCGATCCACAATCTCACATACAAGGTGATAGCGGTGCAGATTGTGATTGGTACGTTGGTGTGACTTTGATTTTTTCGCTTGAGCTATGGCTCTAATACTATCACAATATAGTAGAACAGGCCATCAACAGAGGATGTAACTTCATACTCGATAATAAACTTTCGCAACCACACCACCTCCTTTACAGCATCGGATGCAACAATGTATTCTACTTCGCATACAAAATTGACCACAGTATGTTGCTTGAAATTTTTCTAGCAAATTGCTCCTCCATTTAAGGTAAATATGTAGTCCGACACGCTTATGCTGTCATCATGGTCTGATTGGAATATGAAATCAGTATATCCCATAATTTTAAGTTAATATCCCCATAGATAAGTCATTGATCCTTAGTATTTCTTAAATATTTAAGGATTGTCTTCACAATCTTCCAATGAATTTTATCCGAATCAGACTAATATCTACTCACTACCCTTAGTGAATAGGCTACATCTGGTCTCGTATATATCATGGCTTACATGATAGACCTCACTACCAAAGCATATGGGATCCTACTCATATGCTCTCTTTTCTGAGGGTTTGTTAGACAATCCTTCTTGGAGAGAGTAATTCCATGGCCTATCGAAAGATAGTCTTTCTTAAAATTTTTTATGTTGAACTGTTTCAATATGGTATCAATGTATGTAGATTGAAACAATCCAAGCAAGCTTCTAGATCTATCTCTATAGATCTTCATCTCTAGGATGTAGGATGCTTCTCTCAAATCCTTCATGAAGAACTGCGATGAGAGCCACAGCTTTATACTCTACAAAGTCAGAATGTCATTTTTATTAACAGTATGTCATCTACATATAGTACAAAGAAGATGACTACAGAATCGTTAGCCCATTTGTAGATGTAAGACTCTTCTCTATTTCTAATGAAGCCATATATTTTGATCACTTTATCAAAATATATGTTCCAACTCTTAGATGTCTGTTTCAGTCCATAGATGGGCCTATTTAGTTTGCATACCTTAGATTCGCCTATAGATGTGAATCCTTCAAGTTGTATCATATACACCTCTTCTTTCAGCTCTCCATTTAGGAAAGTGATTTTGACATCCAATTATCAAATCACATAATCTAAGTACGCTGCTATTGTAAGTATAATCCGAATGGACTTGAGCATTGCCATAGGTGAGAATGTCTCGTCATAGTCAATACCATAACTTTGACGGTAACCCGTGACAACTAGACGGACTTTATAGGTCTCCACCTTTCTATCTGCTCATCTTTCTTTTTGAAAATCCACTTACACCCTATGGGTTTATCCTTTCGGGTGCATCAACTAGTGTCCATACACCATTGATCTCCATGGACTCTATCTCAGATTTCATGGCCTCAAGCTATTTCTAAGAGTGGGGCCTTTGCATGGCTTCCATATAGGTGATCGGATCCTCATTGTTTTCATTGAGTTCGATAGGATCACCATCTCAGATCAAAAAATCATAATATCTATTTGATTGACGCAGTATTCTACTGGATCTCCTTAATGATGCTTCTACAGGCTCCGGATCCAATTCTCCAATCAAATCCAATTTTGTGTATGCTGGTTCTTCTACCTCATAAACTTTACCAAATTCAATTTTGTTGGTATCATCTCCTTCTCCAAGGAACTCTTTTCCCAAAAAGATTATCCTATTACTTACAAACATCTTTTGTTCTTCAAAAAAATAGTAGTATCCTTTAGTTTATTTGGATACCCTACGAACAAGTATTTATCAAATTTTGATCCAAGTTTATCTATCTTTAAACGCTTGATATAAGTTGGACACCCCTAGTCCATATCTCATATGGAGTTTTATCGACAGATTTGCTCGAAACTTTATTGAGAATATAGCGGGCAGTTTTAAGAGCGTATCCCCAAAAAGAGATTGGTAGATTTGCAAACCCTAACTATTAGGTTCCGATGGTGCAGCAGAAGGGCTAGGTGTTTAAATTATCATTCAAAACACCTGATGCATTGAAAACCCTAATACCTAAAAATCTTTAACTATAACAATCAAAGCATAACTAATGTAAACTTGGATAAGAAGAATATCTGTAGTGCTAATTTTAATTTTCATGAGGTGTCTAAGTGTCTACCCTTCAATAGTGATCCACATGAAAATCAGACCAAAGACAATGCTCCTCCTTTACTTTGCTTCAAGAGTTTTACCCTCTAGAACTTAAAGAATGATGCCCTATAAGCTAATCGCATACGGGATACGATAGGATATTTTTATAATTTATCTTTCAGACTCATATAATTGATATTAAATTATTAATAAAAAAGATATTTTTGATTCATTACATGCTGCATCTTATTGTTTTAAGATTATAATGAACCCTATAGGTCCGGACAATGATTTTAGGACCGTGATGAGATCACACTAGTGAGACCTAAATCTTTGATAGTCATAACCTAAATATTTTAGTCATTGGTTCATTGAGTCAGGGATCAATGATACTGGTAAGACTGGCATGTCCTATGTATGCTCAGAAATGAGGGTGGTTGATCTCATAACCACTTATGTAGTGACACTAATACAAAGATATAGGTGCTCATTAGAGAATAAGTTCACTGAATAGATCTATGAGAGAACATCAGATGGAGTCTTATTTACATGTCAATTGATGACACTTTAGTGAAAGTTGTGTAAGTGATCCATTGACCTGAGATCACCATAGTACCTTGTGTATATGAATCCATATTTTGGTTCACGTCCTAACTTAGTTCTCTGATCCTTGTATGGGATGTTCTGGATATGGTGAAGTATGCATGGAGGTTGTGAGTGATCAAT
>KE507888.1:0-12442 GCA_000441515.1 Elaeis oleifera
GAACTTCAACGATACTCTGTAGGTTCTTCCAGTAAATAGACTTCTGCGACACCTCCCAATTCGGCCATTGGATGATCTTCCATCAGACTCCTCATGTAACCAGGTCTCCCCAGTAGACAGCCTTTAAATGAACCTCCACACCAGGCCGATACCAGTCGGGCTTCACCAACAGGAATTTCCAACCGAACTTCCACAGCAAAGCGACTTCAGCCGATGCAGTGCAGACGTCTGAGACACCCGTCATCAGTGGATTCGTCAGCAACCTCAGAAACATCCGGGCTTCCCTCAGACTGGGAATCACGTCCCTCCTACAAACACCCCTACCAAGCTTCGCCCGACGGGCTCGGACTCACTGACAGGCCACCATAACGGCCACATCGTCGCTCCACTTCCTTAAACGGATCCCACGCGGCTCCATCATGCTCTGGCAAGTCACGACAACGGACATCTTTTCACTCTCCTCAACCGGCCACGTGGCAGGACATAGCGATGTCCACGTCCCCGCTCCACAACCCTCCGTAACAAACTCCTGAACGGCCCACTGCCAGGCGGTTACAGGTGTCGCCATCAAGTCTGTTACGTCCTCTGCCTATAAATAGGCCCCCAGATACGTTATCTCTAAGCTCTAGTCTCTATCTCAAAACTCTGCTAAAATCTCCGTTCGAGCACTCCATTCTTGTTGAGGCAGAGAACTGACTTGAGCGTCGGAGGGTCTTGCCGGAGCAACCCCACCTCTGGTTTAAACTTCTTTTGTAAGTCCCGATGACGACCGCGGCACCCTCGACTCCAGCATCTCCGACGCCGGCGGATTTTTGCAGCAACAATTACCTTGCAAATCTGAATGAAGTCTGGATCACGATCAACTCTTTGATTCTTTCTTTGATCTTTTTCTTCTTTTCTTCCCTTACTCTTCTTCTCTTGATTATGAAGCAACCAAGGTCTAGAAACTAGCAAGCAAAAGGGATGCCCAAACACCTTTTGGGCATGAAGATGGAGGATGCCCAAGCTCCTTTAGGCGTTGGAACCAAAAGGAGAAGAGAGGGAGGTGTGGGGAGATTTAGGAGGTGTGGGAGTTGCTGGAAATTTGATGTTAAGAGCCTTAGAGAAGACCCCTTTAAATAAGCAAAAGATTTGAATCTTGTTCAAAACCAAATAGCCCTTAATACAAATCCTACTTGCATTAGGAATTCTTGTAGCCTTAGATATTTGACCCCCTTTAGGAGATCCATTAGGTTCCAACTATTGGAGCCTTTTCACCTACTTTTTCACTCACCACATGGGACCTATGGGATGCCCTATATTGATCCTACATGCCCTCTTTTAAATGGGTATGCCCAACTTGATCAAATCAAGTGGTGCCCCATTGCAAACAATCAAGAAAATTGATTAAGGATTTGAACCCTTAATGTATTTGATCCAAAATTGTAGGCACCTAACAATTGGAGCCCAATGAATCTAATTTATTAAGATTATTAGTAGATAATTAACTTGAATTAATCTTATCAAAATAAATAATTCAAGTGCAATGAGAAAATTAGGTCAACCATGTGCTAGCAAGGTTGCCCTGAACCCAATAGAATTTCTCTAAATCTAATTGGGTCTTCATAAGCCAAATTGCTTATTCCAGATTTAATCTCTTTATTGTGTGACCCCACAAATTCAATTCTATCTGATAGTGAGATATACCATGATATCTATCATAGTATTATTGAAATTTTTTTCAATAGATCAGAATGATTCCACTCTAACTCATTAAGGATTATCGATCTTGAGCAATCCTAGTGAGCTCTCATAATCCACTAGTGATACCTAGCAATATATAGTGGCAACCCAATAGAACTAAAAAAGAACCTCAAAGTGTAGTTCACATATGATTCAATCCCTCTATTGTGAGTCCCGATTAGATGGCAGGTCATGGATAAATTATCAAACCTCATCATCAGTCATATGATAGATTCAATTAGCTCAAGTCCAATTATGATCCTCATGAAAATTTTTTTCATCAATCACATTGCTATGGCCACAGACTCTCAAACTTAGCCTCTCAAATTTCATAGGACTACTCCTCTCTATTAAGATCGATAGATTCCATCTAGATGTGCATCCTACTCCTATAGTGGACCAACTGTAACCAACATCTACTATAAGGTCTCATTAAGACCATGTTTATGTGTCAATCAAACTTCAGCAGCCTCACTATGAGTAATTGTACCATCATAGGTCAAAAGATCATTTACACAACTGCAGCATCGAGACGATCACTGACGATCAAGTAGAAATTCAAGTGATCTCTCCTATGATCACGCTCAGTACTAGTTATTCTTTACTAACTATCCACACTCATCACTTAGTTTCTCTACACTGTAGATCAGAGACTCATCTATCCAAAAAAAATGATTTATGAGTCGGTTTATCTGAATTGATCACCATCCTTATGATGATACTATGATCAGAAGCATTTAGGAATTAATTATACATGCCTCTAATTCTCAACTCCTTGAGAATATGTATCGAAGTATTAATTCCATGGATGATTCAAAGACACATCACTCTTAAGTAAAATTAACTTGTCCTTTATTAATCAAATCAATGTATTAAGTATAAATTATGTCTTAGATTTATTATAATATGTCAGTCAGATTGACTTCTAGGACATACATCTAACAATCTTTCACTTGGACTAAAGCCAATTTGCTACTAATCTAAGTCCCATCTTCTCAAAATGGACTTTCATCTTTGGTTGGCTTCATTATTTTGTCAGCGGGTCTGCCACGTTGTTCGCGGAGTCTACTCTTCGCATCTCGATATATTTTTTCGAGGTAGTCACGTATAATATGGAACTGCCGCTCGATGTGCTTTGATTTCTGATGAGATCTTGGCTCCTTAGCAAGTGCTATGGCTCTATTATTATCGTAATAAAGTAGTATGGTATCCGATGTCATTATCCCAAGCTCCACGATGAACTTCTTAAATCAAAAGCCTTCCTTTGCAGCATCTAAAGCAGCGATATATTCAGCTTCTGTGGTCGAATCCGCTATGATGGATTGCTCAGAACTTTTTCAGCTGACTGTGCCACCATTGCATGCGAATACATATCCTGATGTAGACTTTCTATCATCAGGATGAGACATGAAGTCTAAATCAGTATATCCCTCGACTCACAACTCAAAAGCTCCTCCAAAGATCAAAATAAATCTTTAGTTCTTCTTAAGTACTTAATGATGTTCTTTACAGCTATCCAGTGCTCCTCATCTGAATTCAACTGATACCTACTTGTGACAATCACAGTAAAGATAATATCAGGTCAAGTACACAGCATGGCATATATGAGGCTCCTTATGGTCGAGACATAAGAAATCCTACTAATGTGCTGAACTTTCTCGATGTAGTCGGACACATCATCTTGGAAAGACAAATACTATGCCTAAGAGATAAGAGTCCTCTTTTAGAATTTTTCATGTGGAACCTCTTCAGCACTTTCTCTATGTACAGCTTTTGTGACAGGCCTATCATCCTTTTAGATCTATCCCTATAGACCTTTATGTTAGAAAATATGGTGGTTTCATGTATATAGTTAAAATTTTATGATAATTTATGTGTAGCAAAAGTAAATTAAATTAAAATCTTTTAATTTAATAATGTACCAGATCTCATCTGTAAATCACACATTGGATCTTGACACGAATATGTAACCTTGATCTAAAATTTAAAATAAACAAATCACATTAGAAGAAAAATCGAAGATCTAATCTCCATACCTTCAAATCCTGCGGATGTCCAGGGTTCGAGTTGTAGCCGTGCAATCGTCCAACCTCTGCTACTATCCACATGAAGATGCCTGATCGGAGCATCGATACCACTGGCATTCTAGCACCTTGCAGGTCTTGCTCCTCAGCTTTGGATCTGAATCTTCTTCTAGAACTCGAAGAAGATGAAGGTTGTGCAAACTCTTTCGCGCAAATCTGACGGGATCTGAACCAGACCATCAAGAAGAAAAGTAGAACATTTCTTCTTCTCTTCCTCTCTCTCAATTTTTTTCTCTTAGATCTGATCTCATCAGATCATGGGGCGTGGAGGTCAAGGAAGAAAGAAAAGTGGTGTTGAGATGAAATTGTGCGGCAAGAAATAACTTCACACATTATTAGCGCACGCCCACCTCTCTTTGTTGATTTTTGTCGCACAAAAATCTGGTCCAACGCCCTTCTTTCAGACATTATCCCTTTCTTAATTTAAATCAAATTCAAATAGAAAGAGAAAACAAGATAAGGAAGTATGACATATAGAGGAGGGGTGCCAACAATTGTTGCCCACCTTTCTTTCATGCATGTAAATGTGCATCCTTCTTTCTTAAATTTTGTCACAGAAAAAATCAATTTTTATGCCACATCTGATAAGGATTTGACCTTATTTGAATCAAATTCAATAAAAATAATAAAAGAGAGAGAATTCCAGATGGGGTGGGTGTCAACTATTGGCGCCCCTTCCTTTCACGCATGCAAAAGCAAAGGGGCACGTCTCCACATGCACCTTCCCTCTTTTGCATGAGATCTAGAGAGAGAAGCTTAGTAAGAGTGGCTCTGAGAGTTAGATTTGATTTGGTTTTATTTGATCCTAATTGGATTCAAATCGAGTCCGAATCAAATCAAATTCGAAAAGCTATCAAAACTAATCCAATCAAAATTGTAATCCAAATCTGATTTGGATAATTGAACCCAATTACCATTAAAATTAAATCAAACCTGATTGAATTAAATTAAATTTAAATTAATTAAGACTTGATCCATAATTTAATCAGTTCTAATTAAATTATAATATTTATAATTAAATCTCTATGCTAATAATTAGCAGCTGCCAGAACTATAACACTTACAAATTAGCAGTTTTAAAATTTAAACTATCAATCTGATTGATAATTCGAATATAATCCAAACTATTGATCAGGTTGTGCTCCTTTTGTGTGTGACCTCTCAGGTTCTATTCTTTTTGATAGTGAGATATACTGTGATCTCCATCACAGTATCATCGAAACTCCTTTCGATGGACTGGAATGATTCCAACTCATCTCAACAAGGATCGCTGATCCGAAAATGATCCTAATGAGTTCTCATGATCCATCAGTGACACTTAGTAGCATGTAGTAGCAATCCAGTAGAACAAAAAAATGAATCTCTAGGTACAGTTATCGTGTGATATAATTCCTCTATCGTGAGTTCCAACTACATGGAGATCATTGAGAACTCGTCAAATCTCATCGTCAGTCATATGCCAGATTGGCTCAACTCGAATTTATCTGTGAATTTTGTAGAAACTCTTTTTCAGTATTCACACTTGTTCTAGCTAGAGACTTCTTGAACTCAGTTTTACGAATCGTATAGGACTACTCCTTTCTACCAAAGTTGATAGATTCTATCTAGATGTATCTTACTCCAAACAGCGAATCTGAACCTACAATAGCCAACATACATAGCAAGGATCCGAATGGCTAGAGACCAAGAGAACGTACAGTCAAATTAAGTAGCATCATTGTGAATAGCCAATACACCATAGATCAAAAGATTAGTCATTCCACTGTAACATCAAAAAAATCACTGACAAATGAGTAGACATCCAAGTGATTTCTTATGTTGGTCATGCTCAGTATAAGTTGTTCTCTAACAACCTCCTACACTCTCACTCCAGTATCCCCACACTGCAGACTCGAGTTCCATCTATCCAGAAGGGAGGTGATCCATGCACCGATCTTAAATAGATTGGTCACTGTCCTCCGTGATGATCTTTTGATCGGAAGCATTTAGAAATTAGCCACTAATGATGTATGTCTCAAATTCTCAATAGCTTGAAAATATACAAAATCATCTTTGTTAATTTTTAAGACAAATCATGGACACATACTACATAATTGGTAATAAAATTATTTGACGAGTACAAAAATATGCCCTAGAAAAATATATGCATCAGTCAAGATTGACTTCTAAGGCACTCATCTAACAAACTTTCACTTACACTAAAGCCAATCTGCCACATACCTGAGTCCCATCTTCAGAAGACAGGCTTCGGTCTTTAGCTAGCTAAGTGACTTGGGCCTACCACATATGAAGTCTACTCTCTGTACCTCTATGTATTTCTACTTGAGGCAATCACGTATATCCCGGGTCTATATGCTTGGACTTCTGGTGAGACCTTGGCACCTTAGCGAGGACTATGGGCTATTATCTTTGTAGTACAGTATCATGGCATCTGATGTCATGACATCGAGTTCCACAACTATCACAAGAGCTAGAATGCATCCTGTACATCTACAGCATATTCAGCTTCCATTGATCAGTTGCTTGGAACCCTTCTAACATACCGATTTAATCAAAACTCAAGAATACATACTGATGTAGATATTCTACCATCAATATATCCTCCCACTCTTAGCTCTAACCCTTCTCTAAAGATCAAAATAAATTCTTAGTACTTCTCAAGTACTTTAGAATATTTTCACAGTAATTTAGTGCTCTCAGCTTAGATTTAACTAATATCTGCTCATGACCCTCACAGCAAGATATACGAAATCGAGTACATAGCATGGCATACTCTTATGCCTAAGAGAATAACGGATCCCTTTTGAAAGTTTCTATGTTGAACCCTTTCAGCACCTCTTTCATGTACTTGTCTGTGAAAAACCAAATGTCTTTTAAGATCTATCTCTATAGACCTTTATTTCTAGAATATAGGACATTTGCATTAAGTCTTTGATGAAAATTTTATATGCAACTACATTATAACCAATGTCAGTATGGGATCCTCTCACTGACCTTCATGTAAATACATGATTCTTCCTTGTTTCTGATGAAATCAAACAATTTGATCATATCATTCCGAGTTATCTGCTTAAATCCATGAATGGATCTTTCACAGTGTGATCACCATCACTGAAAATGAAATCCATAGGCCACTGCATATAGATACCTTCCAAGATATTCATTCAGTAGGACTATCCACACATTCATTTCTTGGGGTCGAAGTCCAACATCGTCTCGTTATAGGTTTCGGAATATCTCTATATTTACAATCTTCCTTGAGAAATATTTTTCCTGATCCTCTGTAAGAATACTAAGTTCTTTCAGAAAGATGGGAGATCCTACTGGATCTATGAGGTGGAGGAGGAACTACATATACTGACTCATCATAAACGGGTCGTACAGATCCTATGACTCGTTCTTTAGAGACTCTCTCTTTGAATTCATCATCCCATTATTTCAAGAAATAGCATGATTGGTCATAATCACATTGTGAACCACTGAAAAGAGTAAGTGGCATCCCAAACCTTTTAGGATACCCTATAAATGAGCTCTTAAGACCTATCCTCTAACTTGTCCGCCATACCATATCTCATACGGTATAGTGGAACCAACTTTAGAGGGCACCTAATTTAAATTTTAGAAATTAAAGCTTGTCCCTAAAGAAACAAAGGTTAAATCAGTAAAGTTCATAATAGACTGAACTATATCTCATATAGTGCCATTCTTCCTCACAGATATCCCATTGAGCTGAGCTGTACTAAGAAGATTCCATTATGAAACTATGCCATTTTCTAGAGATAACCATAAAATTTCTATTTGGTATTACGTCCTCGATCTAATCGAAGTACCTTTAGGATTTTTTTGATTTACTTTTCTATTTTACATCTGAATTCTTTGAATCTTTTAAAGGCTTCAGATTTGTATCTCATATACATACCTATACTATGACTGATCATTGGTAAAGATAATGAAGTAGAGATAACCTTCTTCATGTGGCTCATCAAATGGGCCATACACATTAAATGTATACTAGGATAAGTATCTCAGTGGTCCTATTCTTTTTGTCCCATAAAGGATAGCATGGTCGTTAATTCTCAAAGAGATGATTCACAGATTAGACATGACTCAGCAATCAATGAGCCCAAAGGCTCATATTTCATTAGTCGATAAATCATTTCTTCTCCTATATGACCTAATGTAAGGAACCACCTATATACTTCAAGTTTATTTGATTTCTGGATCGCTTAGACCTAATGGCATTCACTATTTGCTCAAATAAGTTCACATATGCATCACCATGCAAATATTAGAGAACTAAATTCAAAATGATAATTGTCGAGGTTAGGTGCCTACAGCTACAGTGCAATTTTTGTCCCATTGCTGATTCAAAGAATCACTTTACCTTCCCTCGGCTCTTTTCTTCTCTTAGATCCTATATTGAAGTGCGTAACATGCACTAAAGTCTAATACTCAACTGGAAGAAGAAGAAACTGTAAGATCAAATTTGAGCAATTCGACATATCTTCCAAAGGTGTGTTTATATTTTTTTAGGCTTTCCAAGTATGTACCTCTAAATTTTTCAAGATCCCTTTAGTTACCAACATATTGATCAATTCAGTTAAGATGCTATATTGTTTATTCATATAATAGTTTCATAAACTACCCATATGAATCAGGGATTGCAGGATCAAATCTACTAGCAATTTTTTGTGCATGATCACGTTAAGCTTTTCAACCTCTTCAATATCTTTGATCATTATCAAACAGTGATTATGGACAAACTGTCCATCATGTATCTCATGCGCTGTGCGACTCTGATCATTTCATAACTGTTGCAGATGAATCAGTATGTCGTTGACAGTCTACATGTCTTTATAAACACACATTAGAGTTCATCAGCCATGTACTCTAATTCATAGCATCTAACCTAATTGTCAATGACCAACCATTTGTCAAGTATAGTTCGTTGACTATGGATGAGATAAGCTGATGACATAGGGTTAACTTGGTTAAGAACATGGTTAATTTCTAAAAGCTAAGAACTATTCTTAAGTTTTTGAGCTAAAATATGTAATTAATTTTGATTAAGTGGTTGATATCTAGGATTCGAGCTAGAGGGTTGGAAGCTGACTGAATTAACCATAGAGAGTAAAGATTTAATTAGATGATTGTATTTATAAAAGTTTGTGCTAAGAATTTAAAAAATAAACAAAAGCTCCCACTAATTTTTTGAGTCTCTCACACTCCTCGGCTGGAGAAATAGAAATCCTAATACGATAAGTGGTTCTAGTGGGTGCTGCAGTCCCATCGATGTATGGTACCTCACCTAACAGTTATTGATGACACGTACACCAATATATGGATAACTCTTATCCAACTGCTTCTCCAAGCATATTGCAGTGACTTGATCTCTAAGTCTTGTGGCCTCACCTAACAGTTATTGACATATTTTTAGTTATGTCTGACCCAATGTTCACCGGCAAGTGCGAAGCCACATTGGATCCCTCATTTAATAGTTATTGGGTCCAATCCCATCTTTACCCCAGGGCATCTAATGCCAATAGAATGATTGTACCTTTTCGATGCAACCAAACCACTATAACTAGTCGAGAATGATCAATGCTGAAAAAGGCACCCACATCTCTACAATGATAGAAGACCGATAGACTTAATATTTAGTGACGAGATTTAGGTTCAGATCTTTTCTAATAGTCACATATAACTGATGTAGATGACTAATCTGATTTAGGTCAGTACATCATCTCATATCTGACCAACCTAGTCAGTATGGGTGAACTCGAGTCAACAAATAACCTCACACAAAACATAATCTTCCAAAATGGCCAGATAAGTGAAGATGAGTGGGGGTCTCTCCATTGCTTTTCTTAGATACCAATGAATTGACTAGGTCAGACAACAGAATCAATTAAGAACCCCCATCTAATACTTGCCTTAGACACCAAATTGGTTGATTAGAATCGATCATATTAACTTATAGATCCAGGCTCGAACCACTGAGCCAAATTTAGTCTTGACTTAATCAATTCACATCACATATGAATCAATTTGACCAACTACAACTAAACTCAATTTTGAGTCCCTTTGACCTAATCCCAATCAATTTTGATTAGGTTTGATCAACTGCTCGAAATTGAAAAGGATTCTAACCTGATCTAATCAATGACCTTACTTGTAGTTTAGTCTCTAAACCTAATTTGTTCAACCCATACTCGAAGCTCATATTTTATGTATTAAAATTTAGATCTTAAATTCATAATTTTAGATCTTATAATTTTAAATCTTAATTCTTAATTAAGTACATTATGGACATGGATTTAAGTTTAGATCTTGAATTAATTTTGATCTAAACTATTTGTATTGTATCTTATACAACTTTACTATTTACAAAATTGAGTCGACTCACCCTGATACTCGAGTCGACTCATCATAGTGAGATGACTCAATACTGAGACAAAAGAAATCTATAGACCTAGCCTGTACTATAGAGTCGGCTCATTAGCAAATAAGCCGATCCACCAAGATCTCGAGTTGACTCCAACAAAATAAGTCAACTAGTCAAATACTTGAGTCGACCCGAACAAGAATCGAATCGACTCCATAGATGTGCCAGTCACAATTTCATGATTTTATACAAACAGAACCTAGGATTTTGGATCTAAGATTTTACAAAATTAAGTTTTAGATCATGTGTCAAAAACTATATATCACATATATCATTTATTGATCTAAAACACATATCTTAATATATGCATAAATAGATCTAAATCTAAAATATGTATCACATATAATTTTTTGTTGCTATTCATCTTCATAGAAAATATTACAATCGATACCCCTACATGTCATAAGAGAACCCGTCGAATGGACAAAAGAGAAATTTTAATCCCTTCTTCCTCTTATGACTGAACGGCCATGGTGATTATCTCAATTAGATTACTAAGCTACTAAGAGATTAATTTAACATATCATATATATAATCAATTAAAAATTAGATCTAATTATCTTTCACATGTCAAACATATGAACAATAATTTAAATCTATGCATGCAAGCATATATCGCATATATGAAATAATTTCAGCAATTATACTAGATCCAAATTAAATCCTAATTAATGTATTCAAATCTGAAACTAATTTTAGATATGAATTATTCATAATTTATTCAGATCTAAAGTAATTTTAGATCTAAAACAATCTTGTAATCACATTACAATATGCAAAAATTTTAGATCTATCATTAATTAAGTTCTACAATGTTCTAGGATAATCTTTCAGCATAAATGGGTTATGCCAGGGCAACCTTATTTCAGAACGACATCTAGCATCTAACTAATTTTTATAAATCAGATTTTAGAAATGAGGGATTTCACATTTGTATCAAAATCCATGGCTCTGATACCATTGTTAGAAAAAATAATGGTTTCATGCGTATAGTTTAAAAATTTATGACAATTTATGTGCAGCAGAAGTAAATTAAATTAAAATCTTTTTAATTTAAAATATACCAAATCTCATCTGTAAACTATACATTAGATCTTGACATGAACATGTGACCTTGATCTGAAATCTAAAAATAAAATAAATCACATCAGAAGAAAAATCAAAGATCTAATATCCATACCTTCGGATCCTGCAAATGTCTAGGGTTCGAGTTGTAGCCGCACAATCGTCCGACCTCTACTAGTATCTACATGAAAATGCCTGATCGAAGCACTGAGACCATGGCATGCTAGCACCTTGTAGGCTTCGTTCCTCAGCTTTAGATCTGAATCTTCTTCAAGAACTCGAAGAAGATGAAGACTGCGTGAACTCTTTCGCACAGATCTGACGGGATCTGAACCAAACTACAAAGAAGAGAAGTAGAACATTTCTTCTTCTCTTCCTCTCTCTTAATTTTCTCCCTTAGATCTGATCTCATCAGATCATGGGGCGTGGAGGTCAAGGAAGATAGAAAAGTGGCATTGAGAAGAAGTTGTGTGGCAAGAAAGAACTTCACACATTATTAGCGCATGCCCATAGAGGAGGGGCACTAACAATTGTTGCCCACCTTTCTTTCATGCATGCAAATGTGTGTCCTTCTTTTCTTAAATTTTATCGTACAAACATCAGTTTTCCATGCCACATCTGATAAAGATTTAATCCAATTTTAAATAAAATTTAAATAGAAAATAAATCAAAAAGAGAGAGAATCCTAGATGGGTGGGCGCCAACTATTGGTGCCCCTTCCTTTCACACATGCAAAAGCGAAGGGGTGCATCTCCACACGCACCCTCCCTCTTTCTATATGAGATCTAAAGAGAGAAGCCCAGTAAGAGTGGGCTCTAAGAGTTAGATTCAATCTGGTACTTGTTTGATCCCAATCAGATTCAAATCGAGTCTGAATCGAATCGAATTCGAAAGGCTATCAAAACTGATCCAACTAGGATTGTAATCCCAATTTGATTTAGATAATTGAACCCAATTAACTTTAAATTAAATCAAATCTGATTAAATTAAATTAATTAAGATTTTATCTATAATTTAATCAATTTCAATTAAATTATAATATTTATAATTAAATTTCTGCACTATCAATTAGCAGCTGTCAAAACTGTAACACTTATAAATTAACAGTTTTCTAAAATTCATGTTG
>KE507889.1:13031-36071 GCA_000441515.1 Elaeis oleifera
TTATATATATATATATATATATATATATATATATATATATTTGCATATGAGATATATAGATTAAATCATGCATATGAGATATGTAGATTTAGTTATTTCTAAGTAGCCTAGTACTCGAAATGGGTACATCACCATGGCCGTCCGATCATAAGAGAAAGTAGGGATTAAAATCTCTTCCTTATCCAATCAACAGATTCTCTTATGGTATATAGAGGTGCCGCTTACTGCAAAAGAGAAAAACTTAATTTTCTACAAAATCATGATCCAAAACCTTAGGATCTTTGTTTTGATGCATGTTTAAGTTGTTTAGATTTGAAAAAATATTTCTTCTCTAAACTAGAACTTTAATGATGCATAAATATTTTAAACATTGTTATCTGTGGTTGACACGCCTGTGGAGTCGACTCGATTTTGTTTGAGTCGACTCAAGACACTGATGAGCCAGCTTGATTTGCAGATGAGTCGACTCAATTGCATAGGCTGAGGCTTACAGGTTTTGTTCGTCACTATCGAGCCGACTCGATCTCAACATCGAGCTAATTCACTGTGATGAGTCGACTCGAATCCAGGGTGAGTCGACTTATTTCTAAGAAATAGATTTTTGTATGAGATACAAAATGAAATGTAGTTTAGATTTGAAAATATTTCAACATCTAAACTAAATCCATGCTCATAATATACTTAATTAAAATTAAGATATGAAACTAAAAGATTTAAATTGAGAATTTAAGATCTAATTCATTACATAAACATGGGGTTATGGGTGTGGATAGCTCAATTAGGTCTACTTTAAGCAGTTGATCAAATCGAATCAAAAATTGATTAGGACTGGGTCAAGTATACTCATGACCAACCCAATAGTTATAAATTGGTCAGATCGATTAATAGCCATTTGTTGTCGATCAAATTTAAGACCTAATTTGGCTCAGTGGTTCGAACCCGAATCTAGGCTGACCTATTCAATTCTCATTGATCAATTGATGCCTAAAGCAAGTTTGAATCATGATTTTTAATTGAGATCATGCTTATCTAGCCATAACAAATGGTGTCTAAGGCAAGTATCTGCAACTCTCCTAACGATTATACTTACCTGGCCAAGTTGGACGATTAAGTTTTGAATTGGATTGCCTTATGATTCGAGCTAGCCCATGCCACTAGGTTAGTCATAATTGTTATGACTAATTAAAGATGAGACCTAAATCTAAATCTTTCTATAAAATATTAAGTCTAGCGATCTTTCACTGTTGTAGTTATGCGGGCTCTTCCGAGTGTTGACTGTTCTCGACTGGATATAATGGTTCAGTTATATCAAGAAAGATGCAACCACATTATTGGCATGAGATGCTGTCGGGTGGAGACAGGATTGGACTCAATATTTCGAATATAGGGAGGATCCCAATGATGGCTCCATTTTACATTAACGGTGGGTCTGACTTAACTAAGGAGTGGGCCAATATTTCGGATACGGTGAGGCTCTATAAATTAAAAATCAAAGTTGGCTGTAACATATTTGAAGAAATATTAGATAAGAGTTGTCCACTAATTGACTGATCCATCATCAAGAACTATTAGGTGAGGTGGTGAGTCAATCAGTGAGACCACAGTAACTACTAAAATCTTTAATCATGAAGATTTCGATTCTCTATCCGATGAGTGTAGGAATCCGAAAAAAATTATGGAAATCCAAATTTATTTAAAATAAATTTTAAATAAATTGGTTAAGTCAATTACAAAATCTAACTAAAAATTTTGATTTTCTACAGAAAATCATATCTGCTTACAATCCCCTAGCCTAGATCCTAAAGACCAATAGGTTGATCGGACCAAACTTTAAGGATTGGCTCCAAAATTTAAAGATTATCTTGAATTTTGAGAAAATTGGTTATGTACGTGACTAGGACCTTGCCCCTCTTCTAACGCATCCAACTACTGATCAGAGAGTATCTCATAATAAATGGTTGGATGATGACAATAAAGTAAGGTGCTATATGTTGGCCTCGATGTCTAATGAATTACAGCACCAACATGAAGACTGTCAGGGATATTCTAGCCCACCTGCAAGAGTTGTATAGTGAGCAGAGCTGTGTAACTCACTATGAAGTATCCAAACGACTCTTCAAGATGAAAATATATATGGGTAGTCGGTCCACGAGTATTGTCTGACAATGATCAAGGATCTAGAGGAGCTTGAGATGCTCAGAATGTCGATGGATAAAGAGTCGTAGATTGATCTCATTCTATAGTCTCTTATAAATTCATATGGACAGTTTATAGTAAACTTGTATATGAATAAAATCCAATGCACCATTTATGAGTTGGTCAACATGTTGGTTACGACTGAGAAAATTTTGAAAAGTTCAAGGAACTCTGTACTTGTTGTGGAGTAGACTTCTTTCAAATGAAAGTCGACTGGAAAAAGAAAAGTTTATAAAAAAGCAGAAGGTGGAGCGCAAGAAGAAGGAGAAAAAATGGTTTCAAAGAAGAAGGCTGTGGAGAAAGGAAAATATTTTCATTGTGTCACTGACAGCCATTAGAAATGGAGCTGTTCTACTTATCTGACGAGTTTGAAGAACAAGAGGGAAGGTGGACCTTCTGAAGGTATGCTTGTTATAGAAACAAACTAATGATTTCTTCTACATCCAATTGGATGACTGATCCTAGATCTAGTGCTTATCTGTGCACTTATTTATAGGGTCTTGAGGACAGTAGAAGATTAAGGAAGGTAAAATGAACTTATATGTTGAGAATAGAGCAAAGGTTGCTGTTGTTGCCATGAGGACATACCCTCTTTGACTACCGTCAAAAATATTTTATTCTTGAGAGACTGTTACTTTGTACCTGCTACAAGCAAAAATCTTATTTTGTCTCTTGTCTAATGCAAGATGACTATATAATAAATTTTTATAAAGATCACTATAATATATTTTTGAAAATAATAAAATTAGAAGTAGTTTTCTTATCAATGATCTCTTTTAGTTATATGTTGATATATCTGTGAACTGTATTGAGCAAAATGTGAATACCGTAGGATCTAAATGATCTAGAAATAATATTAACCTAAAATACTTATGGCACCTAAGGCTAGATCACATTGGAGAAGACAGGATTAACAGATTAGAGAAAATCGGACTATTGGGTCCATTGGCTTTCAAGCCATATCCGATCTGTGAATCATGCTTTCAAAGAAAAATGACCAAGCTACTCTTTGTGGGATATAGAGAAAGGACCACAGAGATACTTGCTCTCGTACATTTAAATGTGTACAACCCATTGATGTGCCGGTCAGAGAAGGTTATCTTTACTTCATAATCTTTACCGATGATTTTTCATGATATGGATATGTGTACCTTATGCGACACAAGTCTGAGGCCTTTGAAAAGTTCAAAGAATTCAGACATAAAATAGAGAAAGAAACTGAAAAGTCTCTTAAGGTTCTCCGATCAGATCGAGGAGGTCAATACCTTAGTGAAAAATTTTTAGGTTATCTCAAGGAATATAGTATAATCTCATAGTGGACTCCACCTGAAATGCCTCAACTCAAATAAATTTCAGAACAGAGAAATCGGACCCTTTTAGATATGGTTCATTCCATGATAAGCTTCACAGACCTTTCTATTTTTTCTTTAGGGACAGTCTGCTTATAGCTATTTATATACTGAATAGGATTTCTTCTAAAATCGTTCCTACCATACCGTATGAGATATGGTATGGTAAGAAATTGAGTCTGAATCATCTCAAGATTTTGGGTTGTCCGACCCATGTCAAGCGATAACAAGCAAATAAGTTAGAAACTAGATGCCTTAAAGCTCGTTTTATTGAATATTCTAAGGAGTTTTTAGGATATTATTTCTATCTTCTAGAAGACCATAATGTGATTGTGAGTCGACATGTAATCTTTCTTGAAAAATAATTTATTCAAGATAGAGACATGAAAAAATAGATTGGGCTCGAGGAGAAAGTCTCTGAAGAGCAACGAGCCTCGAAAACTGTGGAACCACTTCAGTTAGAGCCAATCCATGCACCTCCTCCTCCTCCACCTCGTAAGTCTAGTAGGTTTTTCATCCTCCTGAGAGGTACTTAGGTATTATCTCAGAGGATATAGAGAAAATATTCCTAATGAAAATGGGTACATGGAGATGACTCAAAAATCTATAGTGGATGATATCAGATAGTGATTTTGAGAAATGATTAGAGGCAATGAAGTCAGAAATTGACTCGATACACTCAAACCAAGTCTGAACCTTAGTGGATCTATCTAAAGGTATTGTACCAATTGGGTGTAAATGGTCTACTCAAGAAAGATTGGTACAAATAGAAAGGTAGAGATCTTTAAAGTCAAGCTCGTGGCGAAATATTATAGTCAGTACGAGGGCATTGACTATCAAGATACCTTCTCATCTGTGTCCATGCTTTGGTCCATTCGCACATTACTTGCCATTGCAGCATATTTCGACTACGAAATATAACAAATGGATGTAAAAATGGCTTTTCTGAATGGATATCTTGAAGAAGATATCTATATGGAATACCCACTTGGTTTCACTTTCAATGATGGTGATCACAAGATTTGCAAACTGTAAAGGTCTATTTATAGACTCAAGCAAACATCTTAGAATTGGAATACTTATTTCAATGATGTAATCAAATTGTTTAGTTTCATTAAAAATGATGAGGAGTCATGTGTATTTAAAAAATTAGTGGAGTGCTGTCATTTTCTTGTACTATAAGTGGATGACATCCTTTAAATTGGGAATGATGTTTCCATGTTAACCTCGATCCAAATTTGGTTGTCCAAAAATTTTTTATGAAAGATCTAAGAGAGGCAGCCTTTATTTGGGGATCAAGGTCTATAGAGATAGATCCAAAAGGATGTTAGGACTGTCACAGAAGATGTATATTGAGGAGGTACTGAAGAGGTTTAGCATGGAGAACTTCAAGAGGCGACTTGTATCCTTCAGACATGGTATCCATCTTTCTAAGAAAATATGCTCCAACACACCAAAAGAGATAGAATGTATGAGCAAGATTCCTTATGCTTCGGCTATAAGGAGCCTTATGTATGTCATATTTTGTACACGATCTGATATTGCCCATGCTATGAGTGTCAGAAGCAGATATCAGCCGAATATAAGAGAAGAGCATTGAACTTTGTGAAATGTATCTTTAAGTACTTAAGAAGAACTAAGGATATATTTTGATCTTTGGCAATGGAGATCTGAGGGTGCAAAGATATACTGATTCAGACTTCATATCTGATATTGATGATCGAAAGTCGACATCAGGCAGTATTTTCTTATGCAATAATGGTGCTGTAAGCTAGAAGAGTTTCAAGTAAACTGTTGTTGCAGACTCCATAAAAATGGAGTACATCACAACATCAAAAGCTGCAAAGGAGGCATTCTGGTTTAAGAAGTTTGTTGCTGAACTAGGTGTGATACCATCAGATGCCATTCTACTTTACTACGACAACAATGGTGCCATAGTCCTGGCTAAGGAGTCGAGATCTCATCAGAAATTCAAACACATCGAGCGACGGTTCCATCACATATACAATTATCTTGAGAAGAGATACATCGAGGTGAAGAGAGTCGACTCCACGGACAATATGACTGATCCACTGATAAAGTAATTGAGCCAGCAAAGACTGAAGCCCATCTTGAGAAAATGAGACTTAGATTTGTAGCCAATTGATTTTAGTACAAGTGGGAGTTTGTTAGATGCATACCCTAGAAGCCAGATTAGCCGATGCTTGTAAAACTTTCTTAAGATATAATTTATAAATTAACTTTATATTAAGTTAATGGGTATGATAACACATGTTCTAAAGAGTTGAGAATTTGAGACATATGTTATTATTAGTTAACTCATAAACTACTCCTGATTATAGGATCATCATGAGAATGGTGATTGATCCAGAAAGATTAGTACATGATTGCTTCTTTCAAATAGATGAGTTTTGAATCTACGGTGTAGAGACACCGGAGCAAAAGTATAAGTGCTTGTTAGGAACAAGAGTACTGAGCGTGATCAATTCAGAGTAGTCATAAGGATATCTACCTTCTCGTCAGTGACATAATTTAACTGCAGAAGTGTGTTTAGTTCTTTGATCTGAGGTGCATCGGTAGTTTATCTTGAGGGTGATGTAGTTTAACTACACCATAACTCGATCTCTCAACCATATAGAGCCTTAAGGTATATGTTGGCTACAATATGTTCATTGTAGAAATTAGATTACTTCAAGATGGGATCTATTAACATTGGTAGAAGAGGAGTAATCCTATGTAGATCATGAGATTGAATCTTAAAGCTCATGACCATGGCAGTGTGAATGATGGAAGGTGTTTCATAAGGTTTCACATCAGACTCAAATCGATTGATTCTAACATATGATTGGGATAAGATTTGACAAGTTATCCTTGACCTCTGCCTTATCGAGACTTATGATAGAAGAACCGAATCATACGGTAACTGCATCTTGAGGTTTATCTCTTCAGTTCTACTGGCTTATCGCTACATATTGCTAGATGTCACTGATGGATTATGAGAGCTTACTAGGATCATAATGGATCAAAGATTCTTGATGGGTATGAGTTGAAATCATTCCAACTCATTGCAAGAAGTTTCAATGATACTATGATGGAGATCATTGTATATCTTACTATCAGATATAATTGAACCTATGGGATCACACAATAAAAAATTAATCTTAGATTGATCCAAATGGACTTGTGAAGTCACAATTAGATTAGGATTTGATGAAATCCTATTGGGTTTAGGTGCACCATGCTAGCACATGGTTAAACCCAAATTCTTCTCTAGACTTGATTCCTTATTAAATAAGATTTAAATCAAGTCAATAGTCTTAATCCTTACCTAATCTATTTGGGTCAAAAGGGGCACCATATTGGGCACCTCAATTGGATTGGGTCGAGTCAATTAGTTGGCTCATTTCCTCTTTTTCTCCCATGACTTGGTGCAGAATTTTTGGAAAAGATCAAGTAGGGTACATGCCACCTCTTGATAAGATCAAGAAGAGCACATGCCTTATGCACATGGCATATGAAATAACATGGAGAAGTGAGAGGGGCACATGCCTCTCTCTGATTTTAGCTTGTAGAGGAAGAAAAAAGGCACACACCCCATCTCTCTCTTGCTTGGATGAGGATAAGTAGGTGCCAAGTGTTGGCACCTACTTCACCTTTCTATTTGGGAGAGATGACATTTCCTTTTAGATGAATTTTTTTGAGAAGAAAATCTGAATAAAGAAATGTATTGTTATGAGATAATAACCAACCATTTTATCCTATTTGGTTGGAATTTTAAATTTAAATCAAGGGTCTATAAAATGGATTGCCTTTAAGGTTTGTAAAGAGAATGAAAATCTGATTTTCATACATCATATCCTTGTGTTCACGCCCCTTCTACCTCTACTCTCTAATCCATGCCTAAAGTAGTTAGGCATTCCCATCTCCACATGCCTAAGTTAGTTGGGCAAGTTCTCTTTTATGCTAAGAAGAGTCAAAGGTGAGATCTCAAGTGGTGAGTTCGTGAAGAGAGGAAGATCAAGTGTTGATATAGGGTCCAGAAAGGCAATCAAGAAGGACGATCTAAGGTTGATCCCGGTGGATACCTGTAGAGGCCGGACACATGCATAGCTTAATAACGAACCTCCTTTAGATCCATATTTTCAAATCATGGTGTTCATCTACCCGCACATGGTGATAAATGGTTTATTACAATCTTTTGTGTGCTGATTTTCTTCTTGTTAGTCTGATTTAGATCTATGATCGAACATCGGATCGATTAATTTTTGAATTCCACTGCCTTTGGGTTAATCGATCCGATATGCAACCCGATCCTTCATGAGGCTATAAAGAAATTTTGTAGTCGACATACTGGGCATCACCTGGAAACAGAAATCTAAGAGGAGTCATATAGATCTTCTCATATAAATCACCATGAAGAAAGGCGTTATTAACATCTAATTGGCATAATTGCCAATTCTTGGCTGTGGCAACTGCTAAGAGACAACAAACCATTGTTAATTTGGCAATTGAAGCAAAAATTTCATTATAATCAAATCCATTTATTTGCGTATAACCTTCAGCCACAAGATGAGCTTTATATCGCTCGATTGAACTGTCAGCCTTATATTTGATTTTGTAAACCTAATGAGAGCCAATGGGTTTCTACCAGATGGGAGGTGTATCAGAGATCAAGTCCTATTATGCTCAAGAGCCACAAGTTCAGCCTCCATGGCAATTCTCTAATTCAGATCTTGCATAGCTTGGAAATAGGTATGGGATTCACTGTGAGTGGTTATGGCTAAAAGGAAGACTCAGCATATATCATTAAATATAAAATTGGATGTATAGTAAGAAATAGGATAGGTCTTACTAGAGCTTATCGAGTTGGCCGAGGAGTCCAATGATCTAGCTATGCTAGGAGCATCAACAATATTATCTACTAGTTGTAAAGGTTGTCTGCATTTCCGATATGGTCGAGAGTTAGGAGCATTAAGGGATGGGGGCTGGTTAAGGGAGGGAACAATGGGCTCGGCCTCAGATTGGGTCAGGTCTAGATCTATTTGGCCTATGGCTGGAGCAGGTTGGGCAAGATCAGATGGAGCTATGGTAGGTTGAGCCGATGTTGAATTGGGATGAAAGAACCTAACTATGGTAAGCTAGATAGGCTAGCTTGTATCGGAGCTGGATTGGGCCGAATGAGGCCCAGCTCCAGTAAGTGGGATAGGTCTATTGAAACTGAGACTGGGTTGGGCCTAATGAGGCCCAATTCAGTTGGGACCGTGTCTTGGCTCAAAGGAAGATCATCAAAATTTGGTTGGGAAAGCTAGTCGAGATGGTATTTATGAAAAGAGAAAGTATTTTCATGAAAAATAATGTCACGAGAAGTGAATTTTTTTTGGATTTGAAGATAAAAAATGCCATATTCCTTTTAACTGAGAAGATACCCAACAAAAACACGTACATGGGACTGTGGTTCAAACTTATCATAACTACTTTTATGCACATAGCAAAGACTACCGAATATTTGTAAATGATCATAGGATAATGTTTATGTAAAGAAGTTCATAGGGATTTTCCCATTAAGCTTAGAAGATGGAGTTAAATTGATTAAATAAATAGTAGTTAAAATATATTCACCCCAGAAAGTCACGGATAAGTTTGCTTAAAATCAAAGGACATGCACAACATTTAGGAGGTGTCGATGTTTATGCTTGACGACTTTATTTATTGCGGGGTCCCTACGTAAGAAGTTGGAAAATAATTTCATATTCTAAGAGGAATGATTTTAACAGACCAGCTATGAATTCTTGAGCATTATCACTACGGACTTTCTTAATAATACCATCAAATTGATTAAAAATCATGGCATGAAAATTAATAAAGTATGGATAAGCATCGGATTTTGCAATAAATAAATCCATGTGGCACAAGTGCAATCATCAATTATAGTAAGAAAGAAGTGTGCTCCCATGTGTGATAGAGTATGATATGGTCTCCAAATATCAATATGAATTAAAAAAAGAAATTGAAGATTTATTACTACTAAGAGAAAAAGGTTTGTGCATTTGCTTAGCATGATGACAGATATCACAATAATTATTTAAAAAATCAAAATATTTATTGGCAAGAAAGGGTACTAATTTTAAATTCTTATAGGAACAATATTTTAATTGCATGTGCCAAATATCGGGAGAGGCAGCAACTTTATTGACAGAGACAAACTTTATTATCGATCCCTTGAAGTAGTATAGACCATTCCAAAATTTATCTAGACCAATCAGCTTTCTCATAGCACGGTCCTGCAAGACACAAAATGAAGGAAAAGATGAGACAACACAGTTATGATCATGGGCTAACTTGCTAACGAAAATAAGGTTGCAAGTGAAACTGGATACATATAGTGTTTGTCGTAGGATGATGTTATCGATCAAACAAACGTCCTAGAAATTTAATAAGTAAGTTTGTTCGATTAGGTAAAGTGATGGACAAAGGCTCATAAAGAGGCTGATTATTATGTAAAGCAAACTTACTAAAAGTTAAGTGATCTAAGGCACCACTATCAAGAATCCAAGTATGCTTAAAGGAAGGGTCAATGGAAGCCTTACCAATAAAGTTTATAGAGCTATTAGTTTTATCTTGGCCAAGAAGGAAAGGAAGTTGCTGATATTGCACGAAATTGAGGTTCGGAAGTGGAGAGCTCAGTTCAGCCGACTATTTTGCAGTAGATAGCCAACTAAGCTATTGCTGAGTGGCTGTTGTTGTGAATTGTTGAGTGACAAAGTTTATCTTGGTTCTCCCTCTTTGGTCGCCATCGGAGCTACTGCTGCTGCGCCCTTAGGTTCCCATTTGGCTTTTGAGTTGCCAATCGGATGGATATCCATGCAATTGAAAACAACAATTGCGTGTGTAACCTATTTTCTTGCAATGATTATAATGCACCTGCTTCTTATTCTTGTCATGAGCTTGTCCATTAGTAGAGAGAGCAACTAGTGCAATCCCCTTCAGTTGTAGAACACGAAATCCTACAATGGCTCATTGCTTCTCACCACAGATAAGAAGTGAAAACATCTTATTCATGATTGAGATGGGCTCTATGTTAAGTAGCTGGTCATGGAGGGAGTCATATGAGGTTCTAAGCCCATATAAGAACTAATGCAGATGTTCCTCTTCTCTTTATATCTGAAGTGCCTTTGCTGGTTCACACTAGCATGTGGGCACTCTTGAGTAGGCGGCTAGTTCTTCCCATAAAGTATGAAGTCAGACATAGTAGGAGGCGATTGACATATCATCGCCTTGCTGAAGGCTCCAAATCTGAATCTTGAATTCATGAATATAAGGGATGTTGCCTTGGGAGTACCTTTCTTCAAGATCGAGTCAGATGGCCCGAGCACTATCCATGAAGGAGATGTTGTTGCAAACCTCTATAGAAACGAAACTGAAGATCCAGGATATGATCATTGAGTTACAAGTATCCCACAAAAATTGATCGGATGATCCAACTGCTAGTCATTGGTGCGAGCCATTTATGAAAACAAGCTTCTGCTTAATTAGCACATAGGGCTGTGAGCATTGCCCTATGCCAGTTGGATAGTTGACTTCGGTGAGAAAGGAAGAACAATAGCATGACCTGTGTTATCAGAAGGTAAGATGTAGTATGGAGAAGATGGGCTATGAGCCTCAATGAGCCTCATGACCCGTGGAATCTAGATGGGATCGATCTCGATGGATATGACCAATGGTGAGAAAGTGGAGGTCGACAAGCAATAGTCCGGTAATCACTTGCTGAGAAGATAATAACACCTTCAAAGGAACCTAGCCAAATGTGGTGATAGTGGGAAGAAAAATCGGCAATATCTTGCCGTAAGAGACCTAATCGAAAGAGGATGATTTGATTTGCTCTGATATCATGTAAAAATTTGAATGTAGAAAAAAGATTTTGAAAAAAAATATTGTGAAAATTTTCTCTCACATAATATAGTGAGGAGATCATCTATATTTATAATTAAAAATATACAAGAGGTTTACAATTGTA
This sequence comes from Elaeis oleifera, assembly GCA_000441515.1. Taxonomy (NCBI): domain Eukaryota; kingdom Viridiplantae; phylum Streptophyta; class Magnoliopsida; order Arecales; family Arecaceae; genus Elaeis; species Elaeis oleifera. The sequence goes on from KE507889.1 coordinate 24,591, forward strand.
ATCACATAAAGATAGAAAGAAATAATAAATGATAATTATCATGCAAAGATAGAGATGGATCGGATCTTTCTTCTATTCAAAATTTGAAATTCAAAATGTTGCCTAATAAACACATCATGACTAAGTAGGCCATTACATTCTTGTATTTATATGAAAAGAAAGGTTGGCATTTAATATCTACAACAACCTCGTGTTAATAAATACATTAGCAATAGATACTGTAGATTATTGATATAAAATCAAGTTTTTTTTCAGTTTATAAATCTATCACATTAACATAAAAGTTTAGATATTATTTTGAGTATTTATTGTTTAAGATTTATGATAGTGTGAGAAACAAGAAATATATGAAAATCTAATATAGGCAAAACGGAAATCTTCATGCATGGGTCCCCAACCATGAGGTAACTCTCAATGAATGTTTTCTCTTATTAAAAAAGCTGCCAATGCTTTCAAATATGTGGTACCATATTTGATACATTTTTGTTGGATGGAGATGAATTGAGTTGTTAAAAGCTGTGTTTACTAACCTATTAATTAATTTACTGATCTAAGGGCCCCATGTTAGTGAAGCACAGAATAAACACGAACACCTTGGAGGTTGGCTTTCCCTTAGTATTAAATGACTTGTTGGTTGAAGGGAGTTTATCCAATCCCCTGTACCAAGGGAGATCATGAAGGCTATTTCCTTTATTAATTTCTAAGAGAGCAAAAGGAATAGCAAAGGTGGTCAAGGTCCTCATGATGGGGACAAGGATCACCATGACGATCGACCTTGATGATGAACAAGATATTGAGCTCTGGTGGTGGCTTAAGGTAGATTCAAGTGATAAAGCAAAAAATTGTTTGACCAATGCAAGTTCAGCTAACATGAACATGACAATGAAAATTAAACCTCAAAATAGGTATAGGTAACATCACTTAGATGATTTGTTGTTGGTGTTTGACTGCTTGATTATTGTTACGAGTAGGTGCTAATCCACCCATACCCATGTTAGTTGTAACTGTATCAATAGATAATATAAAGCTGATGTCGTGGCAGTTATGTTATAATTGGTCCATTAGACAAAAGTGATAGCTCTAGAGAGTCTAGGATCGAAAAAGGAATTACTAGTTATTAGACACGAGACCTCACATTGTCAATAGCTTGCAACTGTGACGGGCCATGATAACACAATAGATCATTATTAGGCCATCAGAATGTTGAAAACCTACCTGCTGCATTGCATTACTTTTGTGCTATATAGTGAAAAATCCTAGCCACTATGACAGCATATAGGCTTATAGCAACAAAAAGGGGAAAAAATCAATCTTATAAGCATTCCATAGTTACATGGTGTTGTTTAATTACATTTAATAACATAACCATGAAGATCAAACATAATAATTTATAAAGATGCACACAACAAGTTTTTTTGGTAGAACTCTTAAAATTGTGAATATGTGAGAGGATGGACACCATGGTTGTTACATAACATTTTTATGATGGTCGACGTATATAATGGCCTGTATTTTATGAGCCACTGAATGTGTTTGTAATATAACATGGGTGTCTCAATACTATTGTAGTGACCACTGTAACATCATAACTATAATATAAAAGCTTCTATTTGATCATGACTGAAAACCTTATTAATTGAAATGTTTCAATCGTCTTTGGCTGAGTAAGGTGTCACCGTGCCACACAAATTCTGCTATTATTTCCTATCGTTCATAAAATAAGTTTTAGCAACATTTTGAAGTTGACATGTATTCGGCTAGTGGAGCTCCCATGTTTCTTAGAGAGAAGATTCTATGACCTTTAAATGAATTTTGATGTAGTATTAGTCTCTTTTTTTGCATAATTAATTCTTGCAATTGCACTTTTGGTGGCAAAGCAAGGTAGCAGAAATGTACTACTAATGGTTATGTCTTGGAAGAATGTAAAGATACAAGCCTAAAAATCTTCAAGGTTATAATGAAGCTAGAAAAGTTGTAATGCTTGAGCATCCCAGCCAAAAAGCTAGACAAAAGATGCAATTTAGATTAATTCTATATAAGCATCCAAAGTCAATCCATTGCATAGTCCATATAGAACTAAATACACACCAACATAAGCTCTCGCATACTTTTCTCATTAATTTAAACTCTTTCATGCAATACCAAGGATCCCAGTCAATTTAAATCCAATCGCAAATATCATAAATTAAATTATAGTACAATGATTAGCTCATGGTCAACTCTTCGTAATATAGTCTACAGATCATAGGCCAGGTTCCTTTGATATCATTTATAACAATCCAAGATCTCCTTCAAAAACTTGCTGGGAAGTATTATTTAGATTTTTTGATTTTATATCCAAGATTTATCTAGTACATAGCTAATATGAGACTAAACAAATACTTGTACAACTCCTCATAAAAATATGTTAATGAAACTTTCTAAAAATATGGTTGCACGTTTTTCAGCAACTCAGAGCAACTAATTGAAATATATTTTGCTATGGCGTTATCTCAAGAACTTTCTAAGTTAATTTTACAAAACATATGCCATTTATTGTCAACTGCACAGCACGAAGTACTTAGGGTTAGTCCAGTAGTCCTGGGTTGGTCCACCTGAATAATTGCTCTTAAGAGCATGGATCCTTTTCTTGAGCCAATGTACGTTCTTAACTCATGGCACTGCAATGAGTACTTTCATTGATTTTATGGCTGATACCATATTTCGTGAGAAACAAGGAGGTCAATGTCTTCCAAAACAAACTAGAAGAAAAGCAATCAGCAACGTTTTCAAAAGCTCAGATATACTGAGCTTTCATCTGTTATATATCCATAAAACTCAGCAGCCAAGTTCTGACTTTTGTTATCAAAAAACCAAGTTCTGGCTTTGTGATCAAACTGTAATCCACAAGCCTCAAAATAAAATAAAATAAATAAAGCAAAACAGAGATATTCACAACATTGGTCGGTGTTGAGATCACGCGCATCGGATAGGATCGACTTGGACTTTTGATCTAAAGTCTAATCTCTTTGAGACAATTCACCAAACACATTGCAAGCATAAATAACAAAGATAAAGAAACCAAGAATTTACGTGGTTCGGCACAAGAGGCCTACATCCACGGGGAGGAGGAGCAATCCACTATAAATCCATCCCGAAAATAGATACAATATGAGGTATAAAATACCAAAAATCGAGCCAACAAGAAGACAACAGAGTATCAAATAGAAGGCAACAAAGATCCAATCGGATCTACCAATCTCAGCCCCGGCAATAGATCAAGATAAGATAATACCTGAGGTGAAGATACCTTTCTCAATCCTCAGCAAAAAATCAAGATGAATACCTCCTTACCAATCGAAGAAGCATTCGGTCATCAGCATAGGACATCCGTGAAACCGAGAAGGAAGAAGACAGGTGGAACACCAACAGAACACCAGCAGGAGAAAATCAGGGAGAACACCAACGGGAAGAACCAGGAACTAAGCAAGCCGCACGAGAACACCAGAGGGAAGAGCCAAGCCGCGCAAGAACACCAGCGGGAAAGATCCAAGTCCGTGCAAGAACACCAGCGGGAACCACCGCGCACACACGGAAGGAATCACACCACACACACACGGAACCATCCTCTCAGAAGAAGGATGTCGCGGCCTCCTTATAAAGAAAACAAACTCCGCGTAAAAGAGGTTCAGGAGAATAAGAATTCTAAACTGTCACGGAAGATAAATAAGGAAAGAGTATAATTTTAAACCCATTTTGCAGAAAACTTTTGATCACTTTACATTTTGGAGCAATATATAACAGTCGGCATTTAAATCTTTCATGGATGCCAATATCCATACCAGTGGTTCATAAAAATCATATGTAATGCCTAACCCTCCTTTCATTGAAGCATAGACATGGAAACAAAGAAGTAAACCAGCCAACCAAATGATTGAAACAAGAAAAATAGAGCATAGGGGAAATAAAAAGCAAAAATAACGTTGCCATGCCATTCTTCTTCCTCCACCATTGCAACATTTTATTATAAGAAATGGCTCCTAATTAATTAAATCACTCCGTGGGCAAACGTTGGGGATTCTCCTTGGGTTCCTCTAGCATCATCCATCGCACCTGACCTCAATGATAACATCACGTAGGTCTTTCTCAGAAAATAATAATAATAATAATAACATCACATAGGTCGTCCACCCTGAGCTCATTCCCTCTGACAAATTGGGCCAAATGGGAGGGCTAGGATTCATCTGGGTCCCATCAAATGTTTTTTCTTTTTTTTTTTTTGGTTATTAAGGGTCCCATCAAATGCAACTAAGCTTCGCCTGACCCTAATTTCTTTTGATGAAAAACCTAACGCTAAATTGTGTTTCCTTCTTTGCCTCCCAGTCCCAGCCTGGAAATCTAATACCGTTGAAGCCTAATCGTCCTCTCCCCTTTGCTGACGTATCAAACCCTTCCTTGCACTTCAAGGATCCTAGAATTCCCAAAATAGCTTCCTTCCCCGTGCCACGTGTCAGAACACACCTAACCCTTTGAACCCGCGTTACAAGAACCTATAGACCTCCCAAAATAGCCTGCTTCGCTCTTTCCATCCGCACACGTAAATAATACTGATAGGAGAATCATGGGAGTAAAAATATTTTGCATGCAAGATATGGTACGTTTGTTTTGTAGGTTTCAAATAACGGTGTTACAACGGCCATTATAACAAATCTGGCCACCACCATTAAAATAAATAACGTGTAAAATATCAGGGCAATATTTTATGCTAATCCCATTTTTTTTTCATTATAATGGACCATTATTTTACTTGTACCTCCATTTCAATAAACAGTATTTTATTTAGAATTTCAATTGTTTTCGTAAAATTTTCGGTAAAAGTGATTGTACTGTTCAAATAATATATTTATTTTATTTAATTTAAAAAGACAGGTAACGGCATTTTGTTTCATTCTTTCTCGATCGTTACGGCACTGTTGCAATAACCGCTATCCCAGTGTTTATTTTAATATTAAAAATATGAAAACTTGCTTTTTTAAGGCCAATAACTGCCACTACAAGTCGGTATAATGGTCAATAATAATTATAGCATTATTCGATCGGAAAAAAAATATCCTTCAACTCAATCTCACAAAAAAAGATAAATAAATAAAGTTTAAATTCCTCTTCTTGTTTTCTGTCAATCAAAAAATGAGCTATGTAATCCAGATTCGTCCTTGCCGATTCAGGCTAAATTTTTCTTTCTAATTTTTTAAAAATATTTATCCTTGTATAGTTAGATGGGATTCAACTTTGAACTGGTGGGACTCTTTTATTGAAAATAAATATATTAATAAAATAATTTAAATAAAATTAAAATACGAAAAATAGATCTCGATTACTGCATCAATTTTATCTTCTATTGTTCTATAAGATTTTTTTGGATTAAAAATTATGTTCGATTAAAATCTTATCCAAAATATTTTTTCTTGATTTGATCGGTGCCATTTTAGATTCCAAATAGAGAATTTAGGCCTGATCTCGGCTTTTCTAAAAAGAATGCTGTCACAATAATAATCTCCAAAAACTATTCAATTTTTTTAAAAATAATCACCGAATTGAATGTCATTCGTCCACGTTATAACTATGGAAGTTTAATTGTGATTGGGCTTCACGGTATAGCGGATCTTATTTATGGACCCCATCTTATTCTACCCATGGTAGCTAAATAGTCCGCGTGGAGTTCAATGATTGTTGTGGATCATGGTAGGAGGCCATTATAGCATGATAGCACCGTATTTATTACTATGCTTTGAGACGGGTTGTTTTATTTTGGTTAAGCACTATAATTAACATATGGATTAAGTTGAATTGACTAGCTAGTACTAAAAGTAGTTGAGGATGAGGCCAATGTAAGGAGGATGCGTCTCCCATGCACAAAGCCTTGCCATGGTCTTTTTCTTATTTAAGCTCAGAACCCTATTGATCAAATCCACTCATCTCCCAGCCAAAGCCGAAACTAAATTCAAATCCTCATCTCGGTCGTTTCTTCCCTTCTAAATACTTTCTGCTTCTCTTTTGCCGGAAGTTTGCTAGTCATCTCATCTTGAAACCCTACAAAAGGTATAGAAAATCTCCCTACACCCTTGATATGCCTTGTTTCTAACTTTAGACCCCTAACGTATAGCTGTTCAACTAATGGTCTTGTAGGAACAATGGGGAGGTCACCATGTTGCGACGAGGTCGGCCTAAAGAAGGGCCCATGGACGCCGGAGGAGGACAACAAGCTGATGGAATTCATTCATAAGCATGGTCATGAGAGCTGGCGGCGGCTCCCGAAGCTTGCCGGCCTTAACAGGTGCGGTAAGAGCTGTCGGCTCCGATGGACCAACTACCTTCGGCCCGATATCAAGAGAGGCAAGTTCTCTGAAGAAGAAGAGAAGCTCATCATCGACCTCCACTCGGTTCTTGGGAACAAGTAATAATGCTCGTCTTTTTTACTCTCTATCTTTAGCATCAAATAAGTTAATACTATGCATAACATATGACTATATGAAGAATTAGTCACTTGGACACGAAACTTTTGAGTCACTTTTGTCTTATTTTTTGTCCTCCAAGGTGGTCAGCAATGGCAGCCCGTTTACCAGGGAGGACGGATAATGAGATCAAGAACTACTGGAACACCCATTTAAGGAAGAAGCTCCTTCAGATGGGTATAGACCCGGTGACGCATAGGCCGAGAACCGATCTCAATCTATTTGGCGGCCTTCGCGACCTTCTCCCTGCCGCCAACTTTGGAAACTTGAGTCATCTGGATAATGCTCTTAAGCTACAGGCAGATGCTGCTCTCTTGGCCAGGTTGCAGGTGGTGCAAAACCTAATTCAGGTTCTAACTAATAGCCCAACTTCAAATCTAGATTTGATGGGTCTCTTGGGATCAGCCTCCCTTGGCAATCACCAATTGAGTTACCTCCAGCAGTTGAGTCGCCAGTACGAGGGCTTATCAATAGCTCTCTCATCCCTCATGGTTCGATTCAAATGCCTTCAGGCCTTCCAAATTTGGGCTTCCAAACTTGCTGAATAATATTCAAGCTTACAGCAAGTCAAGGCTTTCCTCGATGGAGGAGAAGTGGCTGTGCGGCTCGATGGTGTTGGTGCTTATTCTTATTCCTTCCAACTTCAAGTTCCGCACCTTCGCTTGTTCCAGCCTCTCCAGAGGATAACCACATAGATCAAATGCAAGGTCACGCCACCTCGAGCAATGTATCATCCACCACAGCACCCTTGAACCTTGGGAAGACCTAAATTTAGATGATATTAGCAGTGACTTTGGCTGGAAAGATTTTCTAGAGTAAGCCTTTCATATTCCTGTACATATATTTTTTGTTATTTCTGATAGGATATGTAGTTTCATACAACCTGTTAAATTTCTTTTCTTATTCCAGCTAGCCAAACGCCGTGGTCCAATGCATCACAGAGCATTTAAAGGAGCCATTTGTCCATAGAAAGCAGCAAAAAGTTCATGGTTATGTCAAACATTCAAAGAGTAGTACAAAATAGTGTTTAGAGGTTATGAAGCAACACTTCTGATCATGATATGCAAAAGTTCATGTAAACTCTTTATACGAGTTTCTTCTTCTTCTTCTTAGTATCCCCAACCCTTTTTGTTTTTTTTGGTTGTACACTTGTAATGGGTTGCTCGCTACTTCGATATATTTAATGAATGGATCTCTTTTGTTAGGTTTTGTCTCACGTTACTCCTGTTGAGGCGATGTTTTTAAATGTTTATGAATACTGAGGAGAGCCAGCATGACAAAAGTAACAATATTGATTGGGTGGCTGCAGAATTTGATAAACTGTATATTAATTAAAAATAGTTAGTTGGAGTTGGAGGTGGCTTGTGACAGCCTTCTGGAACTCAAGGCTTATGTATTAACAACCTTGAAGTTTGACCTTGGGTAAAGGACAAGCCATGCACCCGTAAAATGGACAATATTGTAAGAATTCTTCACAATCTCCAATGTGTTAGGGCTCTAGTTGTGCCTTCGTACAGCCTCAGATAACAAAAAACACCCACAATTAAACGTCGTTTTATCAAATGTTGTGTTTTCTCAGCCCTTGAAGCAAAAGTCATGTCATTAGTTACTGATTAGGTAGACATTCCTTTTGCCACAAGATATTGACTTTTGCAAAGTTTCCTTAATGTCTTTGGTAATTAGCTGATCGGTCAGGTTTGGATTTAGGTTGACTCGATGCAAGCCGATCCAGTCAGATTCGGGTTTACTTGGATTTGAACAATCCTTTGGATTTTAGTTTTAAATATCTATATATATGAAAATGTACACAGTCAGCACTTATCCACTTGCTTAAGGTCGGATTTGAAAGTCAAGACCTGAATTTATAATTTTTATCAGGTCTAATCATATTTGACCTCCTCTGATTCCAGGAAATTCATATTCCACCATGTTCTTCAAGAGACTGGACGTGGAATAAATATCTGCAGCCGTGGTTCTTAGGCCCTACTGTGCATTTGCAATCGGGTTAAATATTTTTTTGGTTATTGATCTATCTGTTATAATAAAATGGTCACTAACCTATAACATATAACAAGATGGTCATCGATCAATTTTATTAATTTTATAATAAAATGATCACTGATCTATAATATGTAACAAAATGATCATCGATCAATTTTAAAAGTCCATTCTTGATCTAACGGATGAAATTAGTCAGAATGATCATGTTATTATAAAATCAAAATAGATCGATGATCATTTTCTTACATATTATAGATCAATAATGATTTTATTATAAAATTAAAATTGATCGATGATTATTTTATTATATATTATAGATTAGTGATTATTTTATTATAATTTTTATAAATCAGTGGATAAAAAATTAATTAATTTTAAATATCGAGGGGCATGCCGAGAGATAACTAATTGCAGCTCAACTAACGGGTACGTATTCCATTAAAAGCTAAAAGATAAAGGAACTAAAAACTTACAAGTAGATTCAGTACTCCACATCAAATCACGACAAAAGAAATAAAGAAGTACACCTTTTTGTGTTGATGATTGATACAAATTGCAAGGTGTTCTCTTGCCATCTGAATCACCAATGATCTCTCCAGTCAACTCTCCGCCCGTGCAAGCGCACGTGTTCTCTCTCCAAATAAAGAGGACAGCCAAGGTGATTAAATTTATTGTGTAATTCTTGTTTTCAATGTTTAACATTTAATTCCCACTACTCGGTTATTTCACCTAAACTTCTTTCTCTCTCATGGTTAACTTCTCTTGAGAAGATGGTGAGGAGAACTTGTTCCTAAAGCACAGAAGTCTTGTCCCACAAGGGATAGCATGATATATAGTAGGTGAGCCAAGCACCTATGCGAAGCAACCAACTTACCTACCCTTGCAGAATACGCTGTGTTCCAACCAAAAGCTTCATGACACTGCTTTGAATGAGTGTGACCAAGGAAATGTCACCATGATGAGCGCTTTTACGTCGGACTACTCTGCCTTTTTCAATGTTGGTAAGGTTAGATTAACCAATGTTGTCTTAAAGGATGCAACTATAATACGCATCTTGAGACCAAATTTTGCTGGCCATGGTTAAAATTTGACCATAAAAATGTTTTCATCAGGTAAGGGAAAGATTGATCACCGTCATATTTGTTGCATCTTACTAAAAGGGGAGGATTTAGGGAAGAACATTTACTGTAAGTTCTCGGTTATGACCATTGACAGATTAGTTCACTTTTAATCGATCTTGGACAAGGTTCCAGGCTTTGCTTGTACTGATAAAACTCCAAAAAGGTTATTTTTTTTGGTAATAACCAAAAGGTTATTTGACTATGCATGCAGTAATAGGTATTAAGTATGGCAATTATCTTAAGATTAACATGTATCATGCATTTCTTTTATTAGTTAGGTAAGTGGAAGGAGAACAGATGATTCATCTCATGATGATACGGATCGGCTAAGCTATAGAAATCCATTATCATTTCCTAAATACTACGGCAACGGATGTTGCATACTTGGAACAAATTCTACATAATAGTTTTCAATAATTGAAGATGCTATGTAATGCTGCAAATTTGAGACATGATATGGTCATGTTGGAATTTTTTTGTAGATCTCATGCAAAAGATTAGAATACAAAATTTTAATTCAAGAATAAATCTCTATATATAAGGATTCATAAATCAAGATTTAGAAAATATATCTATATTCGTCATAGATTCCGAATAATAGATCAATCATAGATGCTCAGACGAACATCAAAAGTCAAGTCTTTCTCTATAGCTTCCTCCCAACAGGCGGCTATTCGATGGGATAAGCCTGGAAACTAATTTCATAATATTTATAAGAAATGGAGAGGAGACCTAGCTATTTAAAAAAAAATTCTAACAGACCCTCCCATCATGAGCTCAAATTGGGTATAGGCCTACACTGTATTGCCCCAGCCACACTACCCAACATAAGACCCGTATAGTCCAAAACACAAGGATCACTAACAACATTAGGCTTACATGCATGTTCATCAACATAGATCATATAATCAGTCTATTTTAATAAATAAATAAATAAATAAATAAATAATGGTAGCCATAATTAAAAAATTCTCACATTCTTTCATTTGGGCAACATTAATTATGATTTCAAAATTTTAAAATATTTATTCAAAATGACTCTCGAGCTTAACAACAGAAAACATAGTACATGACCATGATTTTTGAAAAGCATATGATCCATGGACAGCACCTTGAAATTGACTTGATCCAATAGTATCGATCATGCTGAATCATAAGAGACATTGCATCTTTATTTGACACAAGACCTATCCATGGTTATGAACATCACTAACACTATCGACATGAGTTTTGGTGTGGTAGTATAGCAAGAAAATAGCATTCAAAAGTGATCCAAATATATGCTATTTTCATTGTTGGTCTTTCAATTTTTTTCAATATTTTAGATACAAATAAGCAACAGCAATTTTAACCACTTCAATAACAAGTCATTCTATCTCACATATTCAATATAGTGTTAATGACAAGACAGCACAACATATCTAAGACTCGACATCTGATCTCAGATTTGATATAACAGGTACATAAACAAGAGATATCTCCAAGTATACTAAAACAATATGTACACATAATCCAAAGAATTAATATAAATATACCATCAATTTATCATATCAATAATGTATATTAATATTCATCATAAGTGTGTAAAATAAAAAGATCTATAATAATAAAATATCAATAAATCAAAATATAAAATCATTTTCATGAATCAAGTACATCAAAAGAACTCAATATGCCCATATTTTCAACAAGCTTGGTAAAGTACATAGGCCTCAAAGCCTTGGTTAGAGGATCGGCCAATATGGACTTTGTATCTATGTGCTCAATAGTTATTGAAGAAAAAATCATCTTTTTCCTATGTAGGATCTTCCAGATTTCATCAAATTTGGGGCGGAATAAATTTAAAAATTTTTATCCTATGCTATTTC
>KE507895.1:23884-34448 GCA_000441515.1 Elaeis oleifera
AGGACTCTCACAGCAAATATACATAAAGGAGGTGCTGAAGAGATTTAGCATGAAAAACTTCAAGAGGGATCTTTTGCCTCTTAGACATGGCATTCATCTCTCCAAGAAGATGTGTCCTGACACAGCTAAGGAGATCCAACACATGAGCCAGATCTCTTGTGCTTCGGCAATAGGGAGCCTCATGTATGCCATATTATGTATACATCCTGATATAGTACTTACCGTGAGTGTCACGAGCAGATATCAGGTGAATGCAGATGAAGAAACTGGATTGCTATTAAAATATCCTTAAGTATTTGAGAAGAACTAAAGATTTGATGTTGGTCTTTGATGGAAGATCGGAGCTGAAAGTTGAGGGATACATCGATTCAGACTTTATGGCTGATGTCGATGATAGAAAGTCTACATCAGGGTGTATCTTCTTGTGTAATGATGGTGCGGTTAGCTGAAAGAGTTTCAAGCAGCCGATCATTGTAGATTCGACCATGAAAGTTGAGTACATCACCATCTCTGAAGCTGCTAAGGAGCTCAGGTCTCATCAGAAGTTCAAGCACATAGAGCGACGGTTTCACATCATATACGAATATCTCAAGAAGAAGTTTGTCGAGGTGCAGAGAGTCGACTCCATGCTGAATGTAACAGACTCGCTGACCAAGCCTCTCAGCCAATAAAAGATTGAACCTCACTTTGAGAAGATGGGTCTTAGGTATATGACCAATCGACTTTAGGTCATGTGGAGTTTATTAGATTTATGCCCTAGAAATCAATTGTTGGCTAACACATTATGTAATTCCAGAGCTTAAAACTTGTACTTATATTTTTTCATTATTAATAAAGAACTTTTTCATTCCAATCATATTTATGTGTCCATGAATTATTTAAAATTAATAAGATGATTTTGTATATTCTTAAAGTGTTAAGAATTTGAGACATATATTAATTAGTAGTTAATTTCTAAATACTTTCGATCAAAAGATCATCACGAAGGATGGTGATCAATCCATTCGAGATCGATACACAGTTCACCTCTCTTGTGAGCAGATAAGTCCTGGGTTTGTAGTGTAGGGACACTGGGGTGAAGGTGCGGATGATTGTTAAAGAATAACTTACATTGAGCATGACCAACACGAAAACCATATGGATGTCTACTCACTCATCAGTATTTTTTCGATGCTGCAGTGGTGTGAGTGGTCCTTTGACCTACGGTGTCATTGGCTATTCATAGCGAGGCTATTGGGTTTGACTGCACGTTTCTTTGGTCCCTAGCCATTCGGATCCTTACTGTGTATGTTGGCTTCAGTATGTTTAGGTTCGCTGTTTGGAGTAAATACATCTAGATGGAATCTATCAATTTTGGTAGAAAGAAGAAATCCTATGTGATTTGCGAGACTGAGTTCATAAAGTCTTTGACTAAAGTAAGCGTGAATACTGAAAAAGAGTTTTCACAGGATTCACAAATGAACTCGAGTCGAGCCAATCTAGCACATGACTGACGATGGGATCTGACGAGTTCTCTATGACCTCCGTCAAGTCGGAACTCACGATAGAAGGACTGAATCATATGATAACTATATCTAGAGATTCGTACATTCATTCTATTGGATTGTCACTACATACTACTAGGTATCACTGATGGATTGTGAGACTCATCGAACATCATCTTGATGATCGATGGCCCTCGAAGGGTAAATTAAAATATTCAATCCATCAAAAAAGTTTCGATGATATTATGATGAAAATCATAATATATCTCACTATCAGATAGAATGAAATCTATGGAGTCATATATTAAGAGATTTAATCTCAAATTTGTCAATTAGAGCTTATGAAGTTCCAATTGGGTTAGGATTTATTAAAATCCTATTAGGTTTATGAGAACCATACTAGCATATGGTTAAACCTAATTCTTCTCGAAACTTCGATTTGATCAAAGTCCATAGCCTTGAACCTAACCTAAATCTATTTAGATTTTAATTGGATTCTTAATTATGAGCCTAAGAGGATTTGATTAAGTCAATTAGTTGGTATAATTATCCTAACATTATCTCTTCACTATCTTCTAATTATCTTTAAGTGTGCATGTGGAATAGATGGAAAGAAGGGAGGTGCCTGCTTCTCTTTTTGGCAAGATCAAGGGGTGCCAACCCCTGGATATGGCAAGAGAGGCCCGCCCCCTCTCATGGTTAAGCATGGAGGAGAGAGAGAGAGAGGGGCCACACCCCCTCTCAGGGGCCACACCCCTCTTATATGGCAAGAAACCCTAATGTAACTATCTGATTTATATTTCGTGGGCATCCCTTGTACCTACCTAAAGGGATTGATTATTTATCAATTATATCTAATTTTATTGAGAATAAATTAGATTAAAAGATAGAGAATTCTTATGAGATACGAAGGTACCTTTTAAGATAATTGGATTTCTCTTTTGAGTCAGGATAGTGCCTATATAAAGAGAATGTCTCTAGGGTTTCTATCATATAGAAGTTTTTGTAAAACAAATCTCTCTCTCTCCCTTCTCCACGCCTCTCCTCCTCTCTCTCTTATCTTTCACACCCAAAGATTGGGCATCCCACTTTCCACATGCCAAGAGTAGAGGTATTGTCCATCTACAGCGAAGAATAAGGAGAAGAAGAAGAAGGCTGTAGATCAAGGAGTTGATCTGAGTTCTAAGGCTAAGATTCTTCTTGGAGAAGAAGAATCTACTACGAGAAAATCAGTTCGAGATTGATCTCGATGGATATCCGTAGAGATCGGACACGTGTGCTACTCAAACATCTACGAATCCATGATCATTGGTAGTGGTGAATATCTACCCACGCTAAGGTATTGAGATACGTTCTCATATTATTCTTTTAAATTCTAGATTATATGTTTGTTTTTCTCCTGGGCTTGGGTAGAATTAGATTTGATTTTAAGCATGTGGGGTTAAAAGGTTTAATCCGTTTGTTTTTCACTATGTTCAAAAATATTTTAAAATATACATGTGCTGCCTATCTGATTTTCTAGCATGAGGTTCTGATAGCTTACTAAGTCCGTAAAGTTCACAATCTTGTTTCTATTTTTTTCAAATCCAAAAGATCCTATGGGACTTAGATTCGAGCAGTGAGGAGTATAGGACCCTAGATGCACTTTATTTATTTATTTTGAATAATATTATTTATTCTAATTGAACCTTGTGAACTATTTTATTCTATCAATAATTAAAAATTATTTTACCACTGCCTAAGTTGGATTAAAGTATTGATAAAAGGTAGGCTTTGCATATTTTTTAGGGTCTTACTCTAAGGAGTGTGCGGCCATCATGTGCCTGATCTAGATACTAGATTTGGGACATGATGTCCCCTTAACTCACAATCAATATGGAAGTATAATGTCATCCTTTCCACACTACAACATAGTCTTCCAGTCAATAGAAAGTCTGTGTATGGATGAGAGGTTATTTTTACCACAGTTTATGTACAGACGGGAGGTGCCCACCTCCTTATTCTTACTATAGTTCTCCAATCAAGGAGGACTCTATGTATGGATGGGAGGGGCCCATAGTAGTCAGGAGGTCCCTACCTCAGGTACCACTATTGTGGTCAATGGCTCATAGCTCGGTATGTAAGATATTGTTCACTCTGTCTATAGGCTTCATAGTTTTGTCCTTCAAAAGGTGCATTATATGTGTTGAGTGATTCCTTTCTATATAAGTCAGAGTCCCTCTTGACTGACCATCAATATGGGACTAATGATGCCCTCTCTCCTATACCACAACATATACAATCATAAAGGGTATGTAGTATATGTATGCATTGACCTTAAATCAATAAAAGAGTACGTAAGTACTCTAGAAGATCTATCCAAGTGGACCAAATATTTCCATAGGGAGGTTTGGTTATTCCTAAGTATTAGAAATATGTTCATAATTATGGATGAGAATAGGCATTTTACTTATAAGGCTGCTAATATGGATAATGACTTTATGAAATTCTTCTTTCACCAAGGTGAGACTTCAAACTTACACCCAAGTATACCATCATACTAAAAAATCAATATTGGCAATCCACCTCATAAATCACTATTGAGGGTATAGGTGTGAACTTAGTGCATAACTTGCAAATGGTCTCTTGGTCTATGGAATAGGATACCTTATTGTGTTCTAAAGGTTGGTAAATTTGTGGCTAACTTGTATTCAACAATAATATCTTGGATGTATCCTTGATAGAGAGTATAATATTTCACTAGATCCCAATGCAAGCTAGGGTCTAACTTTCCGACTTGAAATAATCATAATAGCATAATGTCTATATCAAAATAGAGATATGATTAGATATATATGAATTGAGGCTCGATAGTAACTTAAAAGGTTTAGAAAAAAATTATTTGAATAAATTATTATGATTAATAATTTAATTATTTTCAAAAGAGTCTTAGGGAAATAACTTTTGTGGCCATGATTATATAACTAAGAACTTGATAATACAGTATTTAATGGTTATAGAAGGAGACCGAAATGATGGGAGACTAAATTGTAGGATATAGCTTGTACAGGAACAAGGAGATTTGTTAGTTTCATCCTACTTACCAAGAAATTCAATAATGCATCATGCACTCTATACCCTTGGAATGAACCATGTTGACCCGAAAGCAAGGGTTATTGATGAGGGAAATCCTAAGTTGACTTGTTCTAATAATGCATCTAGAATGTATCATCAATCTTTAGGCTAATTGGAATGAGATTCTAATTAATAATTCTCTCACGGATTGGATCATAAAAGATCTTAGATTTGATAGGAGAAAAGATCAGGCTAATGAAATAATCTAGGTACAAGAATTAGCTAGATTAGGTCACGCATGACTTTGGCTAATGCCGGGATCCCATCCAAGTGGAGGTTGCTAAGCAAGAAGATAGCATCCATCCTTTTGCACCGCCTAGGGACGTGCACGTACTGAAGGGGGTGGACCTCAGTGGCCAACGCCCTCTCATGTCAGAGTCCTTCTAGGACCCCTAAGAGGCAACATAAGGCTGCCTCCTCACCATCGTATCCTCTGTTATTAAAGTCCAACTGACCAAGAGCAAGAGAGAAAGACAGAAGCCTTGTGAGATGAGGATAATAATTATCAAAAGGATCATATGCTTTTATGGTCTCAGTATCACGTGGTACGTATATATCTCTCTTATTATGCAACTAATTATAGATTAATGGTGATCATATTTTATCATGTCAATATTCTTCGGTTGCAAGACACCAATTAACGGTTTCCATGCCCTTTTCTTCTTTTAAGAATGAAATTGTAATACGCTAGGTGACAATTGAACCAAACTAAAGAAGGTTATGGCGTGAAATGCTACCGGTAATGTTCTCAACAGTAGCGCAAGGCAACCTTATCAATTAAGTCTTCTGACTAAGTTAAAATACGTAAGTCTCAAACCACAAGCATAAAGGGAACGAGATAGGACTCAGGAACCTGGTTTAATATAAAATTCCTTTTTAACGTCACTATAATGACTGTTATATTAGCGCCTGAGAAAATACGATATTTTATAAGAGTTATAGTATAAGAACCATTATTTAATTATTTATTTTGTTGGTGTGAGAAATCACCCGGCATCGAGACACTGAAACTGATGACAAGGTGGGCCTCCTAGGCGCAAGACCTACAAAAAAAGTCTCTAACTGGAGATGGCTCTGGCGAGGACCCTCCGACATTCAAGTCAAAATCTCGTTCAACAGAAGGAAGAACATAAGAGGTAGAGTGATTACGTACTTTTTTTAGGATCTTCTTTTAATCTCTTTTATAGCGGAGAATTAGAGCTTCAATTGACAAGTTGGTTGGCACGATCCCACACAATCAGAACGTAATTCGTTGGGCATTAGATTGTCGCTCGATATTTTTGAGATGTGATGAATATGGTTGCCTTATCGGTCCAGCGATAGCTACTGCTTCGTAGGTGCCATGTTTTGAATGGAGTTGCCAACTTGAGCACTGTAAAGGTGAAGATTGGTTGGTGATAACTAGGGGTCGGTCACTTTGTGTCTTCGCCAAGATCGGCTCCATAATGCATGAATGGTCGGTCGATGGAGAGTCATCAGTGATGATGTGCAGGGGTCGTCGAGTGGCTGTCGACGAGTAAGGCTCTAGTCGGACAATTGCAGAGGGCTAATAGAAGAAATAGTTGCCGACCTCGAATCGTCAGAGAAGATGGTCGCTGATCTTAGGCTGTCGGAGACCCCTATTAATGGGCCTGCTGAATATAGTCATTTTATGCTCTAGGTTTTTTCATAAATTCGGTTCGTACGAAATTTCTCCCAACATATCTCATTACAGTAGTTATTGTATTAAAAGAATAACAATAATTATTTATATTTGAATTGTTTTCAAGATTAAAAATTAAAATTCATAATTTTAAACTAATTTTTCTTTCAAAATATTGTACCATCCGAAAAATTGCTGCTTCTTTTTAAGGTATGTTTGGTTGGAGTATATCAGATCAGAATAATTTGATGATTTCTATATTCATCTGAAAAAATGATTAGCAGAGAAAATAAATTTTACCATATTTGATTTGTAAAAAAACTACTCTACAAATGGCATCAAAAAATATTATTGTATTTGATTTGAGATAATTCTATATAAAATATTACCAAATTTTCACTAATAACTTTGAATAAACAGCTCAAATGATGATCTTAGTCTATTTTAATAAAAAAAATGGGAGCATTTTCATCTAGCAATGACAACTTCATATTATGTCCACCCGATAATCTACTATAAAAAAAAAAATCATCTTCACGATGATATCTATTTTATTTTTCTTGTAGTAAATAGATACAAAATCATCATTTATTTACCATTTTTACATCTTTATTTCGTTCCAACATAATAATTTAATAAGGAATTTATATTTTTATGCCCGATTATCCCCATCCAAATGAACCCTTAGTGAATGAAGGGCCATTTGGACAATAATGTCTACTATTTTCATTATAACATCAATATGACAACCACTGTAACATATACCTTTAATATTAAAATTACAAATCACATGATATGAGATAGATGAAAATGTTATAAGCATTATAACAATTCAAAAACCACCTCTTAATGTGGATAACGTGGAGAAGATTAATCACAAATGAGAAATTGACGAGAGCTCGCGACTACGTGATCCTAACGGTTATGTGGAGCATTTGAAAGGAGAGAAATAACAGGGCTTTTAGATTTGAGGCCAACTCCGCAATGTGTTTGCTAGAACATTCTCTAGGACTACTTAATAGCTGGATCGCCTATTAATACAGGAGAAGTTTCAAGAACCTTTGCAAGAGCTAATGAGATGGGTGCTAGAGGATCTCAAGTCAACTGCCAAAGTTTGAAAAGGACCAAACAATGAAAAGAAGTATTTAAAGCAAACCGCCACTGAACTCAAAAGATAAAAGAAGAGGTTAAGGTGCAGCCACCAATGTAATTGTAATCTCTGAAACTTCTATTTCCCTATCCTGACCTGTTTCTTTCTTATGCTCAGGCCTAAGCCATCTCGACTTATGGTCAAATTTGTCGTGGTATTCTGTTTCATTGATTTATTTTTAATAAACTAGGTGGCAACCTCCCATTTCATCAAAAAGAATAAAATAAAAACCACCTTTTTACTGGCATATTATTACTATTGGTTGGAAATTTAACATTATAAATTCGGGATCAGTTTGGATTACATCATTTTCACCCGTTTTAAGCAATAGGAGTCCATAAGTCAAATACAAGAACATATCACCTACATCTCCACATCTGAGATCAGTTATCAAGATGGTATCCTTCAATCTCAAAACTTCCAAGCCAATGTACAGAACAAATTTAAAAAATAATAATAAAATAAATAAAATGATGGAACCTATCCGGCTGGGACCGGTTGGGTCATCGATCGACCAACCTATTCGCAGCCCTGACGCTGCGGCTGGGAGCGCAGGGAGTGCGCGGTTAAAAACTGAGAAATATTTACATGTTTACTATATATTCAGGCTAGGTCCTCTATGGGGATTGGTGCGCAGGGAATCTTTTGACCAAAAGACATGAGCCGGCCAGCACTACTTTTCCTGCTTTCCGCCCATTAAACCCCCATGCTTATTATGATTGCGCTAGACAAGATTACTACATTGCACCCCCGGCGCATCATGAGCCCATTAGACACAAAGAAAGAAAGAAAGAAAGAGAGGGAGAGGCGAGAGGACAGATCACGGGAATTGCGTGGGCTTGGAATGGCCACAGAAACGACACGGTAAAGATTCTCTACTTCGGGTGGAGCAGGTGCCTCGTCCCAAACAAAACTAAGTTCCCCCAATTTCGAAACCTAGGAGAAGCAAGAAAATTTACCGTTTGTTTGGAACGATCATATTTTTTTGACACATCATATCCAAATTAGAGTCCGAATGGGATTTAAATACTAAGAATCGAAAATGAAATTTAGAAGATTGAGACATTAGAACTCTCCATAACTAAACAACTGGAGTATAAATCACTCATTCTCATTTTAGAGCCCAGCTCGGCAGCTCCCTTAGGACCATCATCCAACAGAAACACAAACCATGACTATAAGAAGAAGCATTCAGTAAAGCCACAGCGAAACCATGTTCTCACATGTAAGGATGATGTTTTGTAGAGAAGAACCATCTCTACCCCAATAACTGGGTTCGGTTAGCGATACATACTAAATTAGATTGCACCCGGACTAGGTCTCCTAACCCCTGAAATGAAAAACCTAATCTCAAATTCAAAAAGCTAAACACTACATCTAACCAGATAAAAACAAACAAACAAGAAAGCCAGCTACCGTCTGGTACCGACCGCTTTATGGATGAGGCCTACCTAAAAGACTATTCCGTTACAGCAAAGCCGGCCAAAATGTACACTAGAACCGGTCCGGTTCGACTTGCTTTCTACTTTCTAACCGTTGTGGGTCAGAAAGAAGAAACGGGCAACGCCTCCGCCACGGCGGCCGTGGAGGTAGAAAGGAGCTTCTTCTGCTGCTCCTCCTTCTGGCGGCGCATCTCGAGGACTTTACGGTGGCTGTTGGAGTGGACGTGGCTGAGGAAGGTGGGGCTGCAGGCCGGACGGTACTCGGGGAGGAGCCGGCCCGACTTGAACCGAACGCCGCACGCGTTGCACAGCGTCTTTGCCCCCAGCGGTCCCGCCCTCCACTGCGGCGTCTTCTGGATTCCGCAGTGGCTGCACCGCCGGTCTCCTCCGCCGCCGCCAGCCGCGGCCGACTGCAGCTTCGGCCGTTTCGGTTTCCGCCCCGTTTCTTCTGGCTGTCTTTCTTCGCCGGAGGTGGGGTTCCGGCTAGGAGGACGAGGTCGGTGGTTACGAAGCCGGGGACGGCGGAGTCGTAGATGAGGCAGGAGGAGGAGGAGGAGGAGGAGGAGGAGGAGAAGGAGGAGGAGGCGAAGAAAGGCAGGTGTTGAGGAAGTGGAGGAGGAGGAGTCGGGGAGGGCGAGAGGACCCGCCGTGGACCAGACTCCCCAGCGGCGGCTCGCGAGCGCTTGCTCCGCTTGGCTTTGACGGGAGCCAGGGATTCCATGGAGTCGGTAGAGGGGCTTGGTCTCTTCGAGGAGGGGCGGTTATCTCGGAGCACGGGGACAACTCCATGAACGAATCATCAAAGAAATGAGACACCCATTCCAGCTCTTCCACATCATCATTCTAAATAAAGGAAAAAACAACCGGTAATAAACTGGAAATTGGTTAGTACTAAAAAGAAACCACTTCCTGTTGTCGAATGAGAAACTTACAGGAAACTCGATTTCTGCAGGAGCGAGAAGGTCACGGGAGACGGCGGAGGTGGAGTTCGAAATTTGAAAGGGTTCTGCTTCGGCTCTCTCCACTTGTTCCTCTTCGTCCTCTTCCTCTGCCTCTTTCTCCTCCATTTCCATGATTCCCCCAAAGTCGAGAAGCTCGTCGACGGAGAAATCCTCTCCAAAAAGCGTGCTCGGCTCCACCGCCCATCCTACCTCGCCGGCGCCGACAAACCCCTGTTGTTCAGCGTCCGATCGGAGCACCTCCAGCCGGAACCGGTTCTTAAGCGCCCCTCCAAGCGCTTCATCTCGGTCTCCTCCTCTTTCTTCACAAACAGACCAAAAGGGGGAAAATGCTTAAATTAGGAAGCCCTTTTAAGCCTTCTCTACCAACTTCGTTGAAAATTCTGAGAATAACTCGGTTCTTTTTTTTTTTTGAAGAAAAAAAATAATTGGGTGTTAGTGGGTCGTATTTTTACCTGAGAGGATGAGTAGGAGCAAGGCAAGAGTGGGAGAGGGGGAGGGTGGGGAAGGGAGGAAGGTGGGGGAAAAGAGAGAGAAGAGCAGGTGGGGGGTGGGAATGGGAACACAGAAAGGAGACTTGGGTGGAGCATTGAATGGTTGAAGGAGTCCGTGGGCGCAACGAATGCCGTTTGGGTTGGTTTCCACCTTTTGCCCTCTGTTTTATGATCGTTATGTGTTTGTGCTCAACTAATCTCTAATCCAACGGCTAAAATAAATGATCCTACTGTTTCTGCCCTGTGTGTCGTTCATTGACTGGTCCGGCTCTCCACCCC
>KE507896.1:0-19465 GCA_000441515.1 Elaeis oleifera
TCCTCTCACGCGGATAAGACACGTTTGACGTTGTTTTAAAAAGAGGAGAAAGGTGGGGCATGCGTAGAATTTTTTGGAGAAAAAGTTTGGGATGTGAGAAACCTTTCTGCATGAGGTGAAGGTCCAAAACCTTCCGAGAGAAAAAGAAAGAAAAGAAGAAAAAAGGGCGCAGAGTTTTTCTTAGTGTATCCTAGGGTTTCAGCCTGGGGTTCGGGAAGTGAGAAGGTGAGCTACGAGTGTCGTGAGCCCACCAAATTTTAGAAAGATCTTCAACATCCTCTAAAGCTTGTTTGCTGATGATCCAGAGTTTCTAAAGAATCGATAAACATTGATCGAAGGAATTCGATCAGCATCGGCCGTCGAAAGGGCTCTACAACGAGCTAGCACTCGTGAGGAGTCGATCAGATCGGGAGCTTCATGTGGATGATCCACAGAGGCCAGACACACTGTGTGACTGTATCGTGATGATCAAACTCTCTCGATGGTGATCAGATTACGGCGATCTACTACCCGCACAAAGGTATTGTGTTCTGAACACATTACAGTAAAGTGTTTACTGTTCAAATTCGAATTTCAAATTTAAATGCATGCATACTGTATATCATATTTAGATCTTTGTGCAAGGTAAACTCATGTTAATTAATTAGATTAATTAATATTTTCTGCTGTAAAATCATAATTTTGAAAAGTTTAAATTATAATTTACCCTGCACTGAATTTTGCAACAACGGATAGTTGTGATGTGGCTCGATCTGGAGTAGGTGCGTCGAACCGTCCGATCAATGGTTGGCTTAGATGCCATCACGTGTCAACATCTGGTGAGATCTTCATTTGAGTGCTTTGATCTTGACTGTTGAGGGATCCTATATATATAGGATCGCTTTCAGCTAACTTTTTATTTTCATTTATCTTCTTTGCTGTGGAAGCTCTGTCAGAGAATCGTCCCAGCATCTAAAGGCTTCTTTCCTTGTCTTCTTCTTCTTTGAGTCTCAGGTTAAGTCCCTGTCATTTTGAGTTGTCCTTTTTAGTTTCTTTCTCCAATGGCTAAGGGTTCCTCTTCTCGAGATGGTCGGTCAGAGAATCCGGCTAACGACTCCTCGTCGGGTCCGAAAGTGGAGGCTTCTTCACTTTCGAGATCGAACATCGATCGGCTCTAGGAGCAGTATCGCATTTCAGAGCAATTTCAGCTCTTTGCCCCTAGTGCCGATGGTCAGGTGAATGCCCCTCCTTCGGACCAGATGGTTTTTTATGTCGAAGATCTTCGGACGGATCTTCAATTTTCGATTCTGAAGTTCGTCCAGAATATTTTGGACTATTATGGTCTTTGTTCTATCCAGCTAGCACCAAATTCGGTTTGGCTAATAATCAGTTTTGCTCTGTTGTGTCGGTTACTACTGACCGAACCTCATCCTTCTCTTTTCATATTTTCTTCATCCTCCAACCTCATCCCAAGGCCAGGGGTTGTTGGTTCTTCAACCTCCAAAAAGGTCTTCTTTCATTACCGATCTTCCATCGTCCATCCATAGGTGGAAGAACCAGTTCTTCTTTGCTTCTTCCTCTCTTCCTTGGGGCTTCCTTCTTATCGAGGCGATCCAAGAACCGGTCCAACGATAACAGTTGGGTGGAGGTCGACGATCGGGAGAACTTCTATCAGCTGAAGGATATTGCGGTCCCACCGCAGAGGGAGCATATGATCGAACAGGCTCTCTATGACGTCGGCCTTAGTTCAGTCGCCAACTTAGGTATAGTATAGTCAGTCATTTCCAACTTCATTCTTCCTTTATTCTAGATTGTATTGATTTTATTCTGATTGCAACCATGCAGCCGAGGGTGCAAGTGTCACTCACCGACGTTCGTCAGCACGCTGCCAGGAAGAGCACAGCATCTGAGGCTGGACCTTCCCGACCATCGAAAAGAGTCGAGTTGCAGTTTCGGTGCAGGCTCAAGCTGCTGCTTCAATGCAAGCTCCAGCTGCTGCTTCAACGTCGGGAGAGGAACTCAAGGTGCCGTCGGTTCCTGAACCGGTCCTAGCACTGTCAGCTCCGACGGCACTTCCCACTATGCCATCTATAGAAGGGGCGGCGAGAGAGGGAGCTGCCACAGCAACGTCGGTAGCTCCACCGACCAAGGAGGTTCGGGCCGAAGCAGAGGTTGCGACCGAACCTGAGCAGTCGGCAGCTGCATCGGTTGCTCCTTCGGTAGGAGTTTCTCTGACACAATCTAGTTCAAGTTTTCCCATGCTTTCAAATGTGGGCTGCCGACAAGAGATCAAGAGAAAGCTTCGATGACTTCGACGGACGATGCAGTGTCGGAGGGCCACACGGTCCATTTCAATCTTATAGTGCCTGGAGATCAGTCGGCTCTGGCCAATTCGACATTGGCCAAGTGGCTTATCCAACCTGCAATTCTCCCTAGTGATCGGGAGAATCGAAGAATCGGATAGTGGCCGAGATGTTCTCATCCTTCTACCCGATGATACTCAGGGTAAGCTACATTATTTTATTTTATTTTATATATATCTGATTCGACTCATCTTTCGTCTGCAGTTGATCCATGACATGTCTGCCTTAAAAGTCAGCTATGAGAAGTTTGACAACTTTCGTCGAACATGGATGAATAAAGTGGTGGTCGTCGATTTTGAGAAGGCGGTTGCCCTTGAACAGCTTAAGTCAGCAGCTGAGTAGGAGCTAAGCTTCAGCACGAGATCTCCCGATTGACTGACGACTTGGAATCTTCTGGAGCCGAACTTGAGTTGGCTCGTTAAAATATTTTGACTCTTGAGTCACAGGTCAAGAGCAAGAAACACTCCATCCACCGGTTTCGACGGGAACAAACTGATGTATTGCTGAAATCAAAGCCGAACATGGGCAACATCAGGCCAGTCTAGAAAGACTGGCACTGGTCGAAGAAGAGTCGTCTTCCGCACGAGCCGATGCTGAGTTGGCATGAGTCGATACTGAGCTGGCGAAGGCGGAAGTAGAGTCGGCGAGGGAGGTGTTGAGTCGAGCGATCGAGGACTTCAAGAATTCAGAAGAATTCAAGAAAGAGATCTTTAAAGGTGGATTCGTCTCTTACTGCATCGGGTATGAAGATGGCCAAGATGCGGTCAAAAAATTATACTCGAATCTTGACTAGAGCAGCATCGTTCCTCCAGAATCGAAAGATGGAGCTGCTGAAGAAGACACAGTGTCGGCTGAAGGAAGGACACCGACACCACCACCACTAGAAGTCGTCCAAATCCCCGAAGCTTCTTCAGAGCAAAGAGATAAGGACGGTGATGAAGTTTGATCGATGTAGTTTGTTTCTTTTGTAATCAGACACTTGTAATCGGATTTCGGTTCAATTTTGTAACCTTTTATAGTGAATGAAAAAAAATTTTGAGTTAAAATTTTGTCTGATTATGCTTGTCTGCAATGCAAATTGTTTAATTATCAAACATTAATCGACGAACCGATCGTTCGATAGAAACTTGTAGAAACACCTGTTAGTCGCATAGTTCTTTTTGATGTACTTTAAGAATTAGGATAAACGATAATAAGTCGAATACCCTAAGTCCAATGATTAATCAGTTTGTACGTCATGTCATTTGATAATCGGTGGCAAGCCGAATATCCTTTGACTGACCGTAGCCAAGTCAATATAATTTCAATCCAACCTTGGTCGTATTGGCATAATATTTCACTTAGTTAAGACTAAGCTAATACCGGGACATCATCGATATTATGGCCTTTACAGTGAAAGTCAGTATAATTAATGTCGGTTTTTACAGTGAAAAATCGAGGTAAATTCTGTGTTGTAGTCGATAGTTCGACTTTTACAGTGAAAACCGACATATAGCCAGTGGTTGATAGAAGTCGAACGAGATTGAAATTTTGAAATTCTATATTTCATTCCAAAACAATATGTACATGGGAAATTTATTGATGATACATCTTTAAATTGTCGGCATTCCATATTCGGAGAATAGCTGACCCTTCAAGTGTTTCCAGCCGATATGCGTCCGATCAGATAGTTTCAGCTATTCTGTAAGGTCCTTCCCAATTCGGAGATAGCTTCCTTGGTCCAAAGATTTTGAGATTTCTGCTTTCCTGAGGATCAAGTCTTCCGACCGAAAGACCTTCGATTTGACTCTTGCATTATAGTATCGGACTACTCTTTGTCGATATGCAGCCATCCGAACTTGAGCTTATTATCAGACTTATGGAAGTAGATCTAAATTGGCTCTCCGATATTTGAAATTACTCGGCTATGAGAGGGCTTCTTTAGTCCCACATCGGTTATAAGTCAAGAGAGAATATAGCTTATATGGATTGGAACCTTCTCTCTCAATGTAAGGCACATTGAAACCTTCTCTCTCAATGTGAGGCACCTTTTAAATGGCAAAATTGTGAGGCTCTAAATGATGCAGGCCCATTGAAGCCTAAAGGCCCATTAAATCCTAAAGGCCCATTGAAGTCGAAAGATGGTCATGAGTCAAAGCGAACAATACCTTACGTATGCAGAGGCGAAGGCATAAGCCAACCATCTGAGCCATTCGACCCCTTGACCCATGACCACAACATTAGCGCCGTCTGTGGCATTTGCCTCCTATCCACACATACTCCTTCTTGACTGAAGGGCTGTGTTGTGGTGCAGAGAGGGCTTCTTTAGTCCCACATCAGTTATGAGTCAAGAAAAATATGGCTTATATGAATTCGAACCTTCTCTCCCAATGTGAGGCACCTTTTAAAGGACAAAACTGTGAGGCTCTAAATGATCAAAATCCATTAAAGCCTAAACGCTCATTGAAACCTAAAGGTCCACTGAAGCCTAAAGATGGTCATGAGTCAAAGCGGACAATACCTCACGTATGTAGAGGCGAAGGTATAAACCAACCATCTGAGCCATTCGACCTCTTGACCCATGACCACAATAATGTCATTATGAATTATATTTTCTAATACTATTATTTCATGATGTATGCAGTCAACTATTTTATTTAAATACCATCAATTTTGTTTAATTAAATATAATATTCAATTTACTACGTAAAACAAACTATATTTTGTTAAACAATGAATCTTAGACTTTGAATCCGGGCTTGGAAAAGTAAACTTTATACTTCTGCTAATGGAATACTGATTTATGAAAAGATATGTATGCAACAAATGCAGGGCACATAATTTGGTTTAGTGCACAAATATACTTAAAAGCTTGTTTTTAAATTCTGAACTTTGGTTAAACCAAAGTAAAATTTCAAAAACAGAGCTTTTTGGTGGCGATGTCATTTGCATTTTCTGGTTTTTTTCTTACAGAATAAGCTTATTATATTAATATATCAGGAAGCATGTTTATTCATTAAATAATTTTTTGAATCATTTTTCTTAAATAAATAAATACTTATGCTTTGGTTGGAAGGGAAGAATAGGAGGAAAAGAAAATTTTTTATCTATTATAGTTAATTTAAAAAATTATTAAATAATACTGAGTTCAAACTATTTATGAAATACTGCTTAGAAGAAAGTCATCATTTCAAAAGGCAACTTTCTTTACCAACTCATCAATCTGACTGCCAGCTAGGGGTCAGGTGTATCAGAGAAATGAGTCGTTCTTTGATAGGATGGCTTTATAAGTCATCCTTTGATAGGGCGACTCTCCCCTTCTGTGTTATTTAAGTTAATATCTTTATTATTTTTTTCTCTATTAATTTAAAATATAAATATAAATAAATAAATACTCCCTATTTGAAATCAATAAAAATATCAAAAAAATTAAAATTTTTAAGAATAAGAAGTCATTTAAGTTCAAAGTTTTTTCAAGCCCGAAACTTTTAAAACTTTTTCTTTAGAATGAATAGGTTAAAGGATCTCAAAATTTATTAAAAATTATTTTATAACTCAGTAATATTCAAGAATCAATTATCGTTAATTTTAGTTTCAAAAAAAATATATTTATATAGTCCTCCATATAGGTGTTAGTTTTTTGACTTAAAAAATTTTCAGGATCCGTAACGGCAGATAGACACAAATTGTACTCAACTGACTTCAATAAATTTTGGCAAGATAAGTTTGAATCAAACTATTTTGAATTAAACTTATCTTATCAAAATTTATTGAAGCCAGTTGGGTATAATTTGTGACTATCTACCGTTATGGATCCTGAATATTTTTTAACTCAGGAAACTAGCACCTATATGGAGAGCTATATAAAATATATATATTTTTAAAATTAAAATTAATGATAATTAATCTTTGGATGTTAATGAGTCATAAAATAATTTTTAATAAATTTTGAGACCTTTTAACCTATTCGTTCTAAAGAAAAAAAAATTTAAAAGCTTCAGATTTAGAAAAATTTAACTACAACCCAAATTTTGACTTCTTATTCTTAAGAATTTTAATTTTTTGATATTTTATTAATTCTAATATAAAATATTTACTTATTTATATTTATATTTTAAAATTAATGAAGAGTAAAATAAATGGGAACATTAAACCCAAATTAATATAAATAAAACACAGAAAGACATAGAAAGGACAAAGTAAATAAGACACAGAAAGATACAGAAAGGAAAGAGTCGCCCTATTAAAGGATGACTTGTAAAGCCACCTTGTCAAAGAGCGACTTATTTCTTTGATCCACCTGGCCTCTAGTTGATGGTCAGGTTGGTGAGTTGATAAAAAAGTCATCTTTTGAAAGGATGACTTTCTTCTGAGTAGTATTTCGTAAATAGTTTGAGCTCCTTATTATTTGATAATTTTTTAAATTAACCGTAAATGGGTAAAAGATTTGAAAAAAAAAGAATAGGAGAGAAAGTATTAATTTTCTCTTACATGGTAGTTTTTTTATAAAGAAGGGAAGAAAAGAAGAGAAATTGAGAGAATATAAATCCTCTCAAATCTATAATTTTTCTCCTCCAAATCGAGCGGAATTGGAGAGAAGAAATTGAGAATTAGTAAATCTTTTATAATTCTTGTTTATCATTTAATAATAATATCAAAATTAATATTATATTTCAATTTTAAGGCTTACTTTAAATCTCCCACCTAAGTCTCCTATCTAATTGAACTCCTATGGATGGAAAAAAATCAATGAAATAAAAGGAAAGATGAAAAAAATTAAAAAATAAGAGCTTTTTTTGATTCTTTTTTTTGGATTTATTAGATTTCTTTCAAGGATATAATAGTAAAAGAAGGTTGTAACATTTTTTTTTTTTTCTTTCTTCTTTGCTTCCAATCAAGAAGGGAAGAAATAATTTTCTTTTCTCTTTAAACTTTCAATCAAGAGGAAGAAATATGCTTCCTTTCTTTTTTTTCTTCTTACTAATATTTTTTTTTCTTTCCAAACCCCAACCAAGGCATTAAGG
Organism: Elaeis oleifera; assembly: GCA_000441515.1. NCBI lineage: Eukaryota > Viridiplantae > Streptophyta > Magnoliopsida > Arecales > Arecaceae > Elaeis > Elaeis oleifera. The sequence goes on from KE507896.1 coordinate 7,346, forward strand.
ATGTTAACAGTCTCGTGGATGAATGCAATAAAGCAGGCTATTATGAACTATAAAATGTAGTCGTTACTATCAGATAACTAATTATAGCTTTACTTCTCATCCAAAACAGCATCATACTTTGCACTCAATGTGTGTACTGGAAGCAAAATCAGTTTGCAATTATTATAATAGTTAGGAAATTCATCATTGATATGTTTTAACCCAAGATATTGAGTTTGTTACATGGGCTTGCGGATAAGATTACATATTAGTTAATCTTGGATTTGAAGACTAGTGAAAGCTAGAAGTTTATAGTTCGTCGGAGTCCTTAATATGGTATAGTTCAAAAATACATATATATATATATATATATATATATATTAGTTTACAATTATCTTTTCAAATATATAAATTTATGACATACTTAAGCAAAATAATATATATCACCTTCATTAATATGAATCAGACTCCACAATTTAAAAAATTCTACAATAAAATTCATTTAGACCGATGATATAATTGAATTGCTGTTCCAAATGTCAGAAAACCAATTTTGTATTATGTCATAATATTCTATCTATGAACAAAATATAAGTTTTCATTTTTTTCCTAGAATTAATTATTTAAATGACAATTTTAGTGCTACCATTTTAAGTTTGTTTCTAGACTTCTCTTGTATCATCTATGTAGTCTTTTGATATTAAATCATAAATTCTATTATTAAATATTTTATGTAACATGTAGCTTTGGAACTCTTATATTATTATGATAGTCCTTCCATTTTCATTATAAATAAATTTATTTTTTAAATAACTCACCAAACATGTTTTTTTTCCAAACCCTATGTCACACTCCCAACCAGAAGACACATAACGAGGAACGTGAAAATCCGCCATAAACACACAGGATAGGGTTTCACAAGCATGCAATTTAAAGAGATGTCAATAATATACTAAAATGATTGAAATAATATTCATAATTTAAGATCCACTAATTCAAATTTTAAACAAAATATTCATAGCTTCCATACTCAAATAACTACATTCATAATCTACATATTTCTACATAAAGTAGCATAGTGAGGGTTCTACAAAATTTGGAAGATTGGTTTGAGGTGGCTAACTAGATTCTCGCTTGAATCTCACAATCCAACTCCTATCCTTTTCCTTTACATCTCGAGCTCTATAAAAACATAGGAATCAAAAAAATAAACTAAATAACTAAGACATAATCAAAGAAATCAGGCAACTGTAATCAATATAAACGCTTGATACAATAATTAGTATAACAATATAATGTTCATAATTAGAGTAATACTTATAGCTCTATAACATAAATATAACTATTCAAACGAAAAACTCATATATATTAAGAAGTATTTTAGAACACATCCCAAAATCAAAATGATTATACTAAAATTTCTAAAAATATCTTATGATTGTACCTTTCAAAAGCATTCTATTAACTCATTAGTCTGTACAACTACGGCCACATATACTCTATGACAAAATTCAGAGTACAGCATTTAACCCCTACTGTGTAAGTCCATATTACCACATAAAACTTTGGTGGAGTAGATCCATAGTACCGCATTTAAACCCTATGGAATAGGTCCCATATTACCAAGTTCCGAAACAATCATACCAATTGCCAACATACATATGACAGGTTCCAATTATTAGAAAATATGTCCTAAAACCAATTGTTGGATGATTGTGCTCTTTATAATTTGTATATGAATTATGCATTAATAAAAATTATTTGATATAATTCATCACAAGGTGTATATCTTTCTTATTAGAACTCTTGTGTTATGATGAAGTCTTTAGAACTATATAACAATCGATAAAGAAAGATTTATCGAATAGTTCTTAAAATTATTTGTGACCAAATGATACGTTATTAAAGAACGATCATATTTATTGAGTGTAGATCGTTGTGTGTTATATAGGTTGATTATCTTCATAATCAAGGAGTGTGAAGATACTGATATGGCATACAGATGAGATGTAGGAGTACATCGTCACTGAACATGTGACTCATCTATGGAGCACTCTGCTACTAAAAGTAGCTCGCAAAAAATATGAGCATAAGTATCCCTCCGATCTAAGATCACCACGGTAATTTGCAAGCAACTTACTATGCTTTAGTGTCGGATTACTTATATTTCTAATACAGTAACGGAAGGCTACTGGGTACAGTCAAATACTTACGAAGTCTGTGAGTGGATCAAAATGGGATTAACCCCTCCACATTTCAGGAGTTAATGCATCATTATATTTCAATTGAGTAAGACCTCGGTTAGAGCAATCCATATGATATGTTACAGGATTTGAAAAAGATTGAAATACAACGTGGATAACTAATCAGGTTAATAGTTAAACCCAAGGTCATCCTGAGCATTCAGAGTCAAAGGGATAAATTTTACAATAACTATATTTCTAAATTTTTGAGTATTGTCTTGCAAACATTTGATCTATCCGGACGTTGGAAACCATTGCTAGTGAAGGATTGTGTGGTGCACAGGATCGGTTCGGATCAGAGATAGCGAAATTCAAAAATTTTTTGATCCAATCCAGTATGCAAGACATAGATCTAAATCAAATTAATAACTATTATAACAGTATATAAATATAAAACAACATGCAAATGATAGGAGGTGATCTCATCATCGTACGTAGGTGACAATCTCCGCATTTGATGATCCAATGATCTCTGAGGTTCACTATAGAGCCGCACCGTGTCTGACCTCTATAGGTATCCACTCAAGCTTTATGTAGGATGCTTTCTCCTCGATCAATCTACCTACTCTTAGGCAAAATTGCAAGCTCCTTGATCAGATTCAAATCTAATCATCGATAGGACTCTGATCAGCCTCTGATCGTAGCCTTTTCGACTCTTCACATAGAATTGATGAAGTTTGACACTTTGAACCACCAGATGGCTCATCCAACATCATTGGATGTGGCAGAGGGATAGATATCAAAGATAGAAGAGGGAGGAGGTGTGGAAAGGAGGAAGAGAGGTGAGCGAAATGATCTATTGGCTATAACCCCTTTAGTCGATCAAAAAGAATCTCTTTTATAGAAATCTGGTCAGATCATATGCCTTAAAGCAAAAGGACTCTCGTAGGTCCGCCCCAATATGATTTCTCCCTTGTTTTGTCACACAAAACTAATAAGAAATTCAGATTGGCATGAAGATAAGATAAGGTTGCTGTCGCCTCATTCCGATCCACCTTCGATTTGAATTCAAATGATTTTAAATTCAAAGTTAAATTCAAATCTAAATTTGAATTCAAAGAAAATCAAATCTCTTATCCTCATCCACTAGTGGATGAGGCTTATCCCTCTCTTTCTCCCTTATCTGATTTGGATGACACATGCATGGATCCAATCCATGTGGGTGTGCCCCATTACTTGGCCGAACAGCATTGGGTGGCGCCAACATTTGGTGCCCCCACAAATCTAACCTAATTTGATCAAATTCGAACTTGAATGAGCCAACATTTGAAACTCAATTGGAGCTTGTACCAAATTGATTAAATCCTATCTAATAGGATCCAAAATTAAGGAGGAGAAAATGGGTTTAACCATGTGCTAGTATGGTTTCCTTAAACCCAAAGCTAGGACTCAATAGCTCCTAACCTAATTAGACTACACTTAGCCTAATTGTGCCATCCAAGATCAAAATCTTTATTTATGTGACCCCATAGGTCTAATTCTATCTAGTAGTGAGATATGTTATGATCTCTATCATCAACATCATCGAAACTCTTTTCGATGGATCGAAACTCTTTTCAATTCAGCCAATTAGAATGATTGGTTATCGAAATAATTCTAATTAGTCCCATAATTTACTAATGACACCTAGCAGTATGTAGTAGCAATCTAGCAAAATTGATGAATGAACCTCTAGGTACAGTTATCATATGATTCAATTCTTCTATCGTAAGTCCCAACAGAATCAAGGTCGAGATAAACTCATCAAATCTCATATCTGTCATATGATAGAATCAATCGATTCGAGTCCAATGTGAAACCCAATAGAAATTTTTTCTATCTTTCACACTGCCATGGTCATGGGCTTTTGGACTCAATCTCATGATCTACATGGGACTACTCCTCCTGTACTGAAGTCGATAGATCCTATCTTGATACAATCCAATTCCTACAATGAACATACTGCAACCAACATACACCGCAAGACTCCGTATGGCTAGAAGACTAAGTATGATGTAGTCAAACTACAACACCCCCAAGATGAACTGCCAATGCACCTCAGGTCAGAGAACTAAACACACAACCACAGCAATGAACATGTCACTGACGAAAAGGTAGATATCCTTGTGACTGTTCGTAAATGATCACGCTCAGTACCCTTGTTCTTAACAAGCACCTGTATTTTTGCTCCAGTGTCTTCACACCATAAATTCAAGATTTATCTATTCAAAAAAATGATCGTACATCAATCTTTTAGATCGATCATCATCTCCGTGATGATCTTATGATTGAGAGCAATTTATGAGTTAACTAAGTTTAGCACATATCTCAAATTCTCAACTCTTTGAGAATATGTGTTATCTTATCCATTAACCCAATGGATGATTCACGGACATTATTAAACATAATGTGAATCAAATAATTCAATTTATTAATATCAAATCAAATTATAATTATATCTTAAAATATTTTACAAGTATCAGCCAATCTGGCTTCTAGGCATACATCTAATAAACTCTCACTTGACCTACAGCCAATTGACTACAAATCTAAGTCCCATCTTCTCAAGATAGGCTTCAGTCTTTTGCTGGCTCAATGGCTTCATCAATGGGTCAGCCACATTGTTCATGGTGTTGACTTTCTTCACCTCGATGTATCCTTTCTTGAGGTAATCACAGATGAGGTGGAATCATCGCTCGATATGCTTGAATTTTTGATGAGACCTCGGCTCTTTAGCTAGGATTATGGCACCGCTGTTGTCACAGTAAAGAGGGATGGCATCACTCTAAGTTCTGCAACAAATTTTTTGAATCAGAATGCCTCCTTCGCGGCCTCTGACGTGGCGATGTATTCTACTTCCATGGTGGAGTCTGCAATCACAGTCTGTTTGAAACTTTTCTAGCTGACAATATCACCATGGCACAAGAAAATACTTTTTGATGTCGATTTTTAATCATCGATATTAGACATGAAGTCTGAATCAGTATACCCCTGCATCTTCAGTTCTCCATTTCCAAAGATCAGAAACATATCCTTGTCCTTCTCAAGTACTTTAAGGATACACTTCATAGAAGTCTAGTGTTCTTCTCTTGGATTCGACTAATATTTGCTTGTGACACTCATAGTATGAGCGATGTCAGATCATGTACAAAGTATGGTGTACATGAGGCTCCCTATAACCGAAGCATAAGAGATTTTGCTCATGTGTTTAATCTCTTCCAGTGTGTTGGGGCACATCTTTTTGAAGAGATGAATACAATATCTGAAGGGTACAAGATCCCTCTTGGAGTTCTCCATGCTGAATTTTTTAGTACCTCCTCAATGTACATCTTCTGTGATAGTCCTAGCATCCTCCTAGATCTATCTGTATAGACCTTTATCCCCAAAATGAAGGATGCCTCTTCTAGATCTTTCATAGAAAACTCTTTAGACAACCACATCTTGACTGAGGTCAACATGGGAATATCATTTTCAATTAAAAGAATGTCATTCACGTATAATATGAGAAAAGTGACAGCGCTCCCACTGACCTTCTTGAATACAAGCGACTTCTCCTCATTCTTGATGAAACCAAATGATTTGATTACATCATTAAACCGAGCATTCCAGCTTCGAGATGCTTGCTTTAGTCCATAAATGGATTTTTATAGTTTGCAAACTTTATGATTACCATCACTGAAAGTAAAATCAAGTGACTGTTCCATATAGATATCTTACTTAAGATACCCATTCAGAAAACCATTTTCACATCTATTTGCCATATTTCGTAATCGAAATATACTGCAATAGCAAGCAATGTGCAGAAGGACTTAAGCATAGCTACAAACAAGAAGATTTTCTGATAGTCAATGCCTTCGTGCTGACTATACCCTTTCACCACAAGCCTAATCTTAAAGATCTCTACTTTTTCATCTGTACCTATCTTTCTCTTGAAGATCTATTTACACCCAATAGGTACAATATCTTCAGATGGATCTATCAAGGTCCAAACTTGATTTAAGTGCATTTAGTCAATTTCTAACTTCATTGCCTCTAACCACTTCTCGGAGTCGATATCTGATATCACCTCATTATAGGTCTTGGGGTCATCTCCATATACCCTATTTTCTGTGAGGAACATTTTCTTTACATCCTCTAAAATAATACCTAAATATCTTTCAGGAGGATGAAAAACTCTACTGGACTTATGAGGTGAAGAAAGAAGTATGTGGATGGGCTCAGACTGAACTAGTTCCTCAAATTCCAAAGCTCACTGCTCTTTGGAGGTTTTCCCCTCGAAACTAATCTGTCTTTCCATACCTCAATCTTGAATAAATTATTTTTTAAGAAAAACTGCATGTCGACTCATAATCACATTATGGTCTTTCGAAAGATAAAATAATATCCTAACGACTCTTTAGGATATCCAATAAAATGAGCCCTAAAGGATCTAGATTCTAATTTATCCATTTTGTTGTCATTTAACATGGGTCAAATAATCTCAAATCTTAAGATGACTCAGACTCAGTTTCTTACCATGCCATATCTCATATGGTGTGATAAGAACGATTTTAGATTGAACCCTATTCAGTATATATATGGCAGTCAAAATACAATATCCCAAAAAAATTAGAAAGGTCTGTGAAACTCATCATGGAGCAGACCATATCTAATAAGATCTGATTTCTCCATTCTGAAACCCCGTTGAGTTGAAGCATTCCAAGTGGAGTCCACTGTGAGATAATTCTATGTTTTTGAGATATTCAAATTTTTTTACTAAAGTACTTAGCTCCTCGATCTGATCGAAGAGCCTTGAGAGGCTTTTTGATTTAATATTTTACTTCATGTCTGAATTCTTTAAACTTTTCAAAGACTTCAGACTTATGATACATAAGGTACACATACCCAAATCATAAAAATCATCGATAAAGATAATGAAGTAGACAAAACCTCCTCTGGTCGATCCATCGAATGGACTGCAAACATCAGAATGCACTAGTGCAAGAAACTCTGTGATTCTTTCCCCATTTACCACAAAGAGTAGCTTGGTCATTTTGTCTTGAAGGCATGATTCAGAGATCAGATATGACTCGAAAGTCAATGGACTCAATAGTCCAATTTTCTCCAATCTATTAATACTGTCTTCTGCAATGTGACCTAGTCTTAGGTGCCACAAGTACTTTTCGTTCATATTATCTCTAGGATGTTTGGAACCTATAGCATTCACATTTTGCTTGACACAATGAACAGAAACATCAACATGTAATTGAAAAAGACCATTGATAAAGAACCATTTCTAACTTTATTATTCTTAAATAAATAGTACAATAATTCTTAAAGAAACTAATTATATAGTTTTCCTATAATAAGCAAGATACAGAAATCAAATTTCTACTCGTGATAGGTACAAAGTAACAGTTTCTCAAAATCAAAACATTCTTCGATGATAATCGTAGAGGATAGATTTTTACGGCCATAGCAATAACATTTGTTCCATTTTCAATGTGTAAGATCATTTCTCTATCCCTCAACCTCTTGCTGTCCTCAAGACCCTATAAAAAGTACATAAATGAGCACTAGATCTAGAGTCAAGACCCAATAAATGCAGAAGAAACTGTTAGGTTTGTTTCTATGACGAGCATACCTCTAGAAGGTCCATCCTTCTTATTTTTCAGGGTCGCCAGTTAAGCTGGACAGTTTCACTTCCAATGGCTGTCATTATCACAATGGAAACACTTTCCCTTCTCGACAATATTTTCTTTGGAACTTCTTGTTGGATTTCGATGATGCAGTGGAATATGATTTTAAAATTTTTACATAAATTCAACTATTGAAAACAAACTTTAATAATTAAAATATGACTATCGAAATACAAACCCTAGAAACTCTTTGATGATGACAATCAAATGATTTCAGCATGTATATTAATGAGAGATTAGAAGTCATATACCAAACATAAAAATGAAGGTCTGATAATAGAATGATCTCCATAAAGCTCTAAAGTAGAAGCCCTCCAATGGTGATCCACGCGGGACAGATCAGGATCCTTTTCAATTTGACGTAGTACTGCAGCCATCTTCATAAATTCATTATCGATCGTCCTTCTCAAGAACGGATTGCACCACTACTAGTATGCCTTTGAATCCTCCACTAGGACCATACTTGGAACCATTGTTTATAAGACTCACCACCCAAATTAGATTTAGAATTCCAACACTTGGAAAATCCAAACCCTAGGACAAGCAACCCTTTGCTTTCCATTTCTCTCTTACCTTCCTTTCTATTTTCTTTCTCTCTTTTTCTTCATTTTCTTTCTCACACCTAACAACTAGAGAATTTTTTTTTTTATCACATAAAAGGCATCCCTTTTATAAGAAATAAAAGGGCACCATCAAGGGATGCCAACTATTGGCATCACTTGGCTTTCTCCGATGAATTAATTCCTAATAAAGGAGTTTGTTAGGTATTTAACCAGCAGAAGGACTCTCCTCTGTGCACACCTACCAAGGCATCATCTGATGCTGCCATCCTTAGGAATTAGCATGGAATAAATGAAGAGAAAGGAAGGTTTGTTAAGAGCTTAATGAGAGATGGACTCTTCCATTCTCATCGCACAAAAAGTGGGCGTCCCAATATTTTTTGGCATGTGAGTTCCTTCACAGAGAAGGACTCTTCCTTCTCTTCTACGTCCACATAACCCAAGGCACCATCTGATGGCACGAGAAACAAAAGAATGCATGGAAATAAGTAAGGAATTTAAGATACTTTGTTAAGAAGGACTCTCCTTCTTAACGCTAAAATAAATGGGGCGTGGCCTTTTTATTCTTGCATGTGGTGGCGTGGAAGAGATTGATTCCAGATAAAACTCTTTCAAGTGGATTGGATAGTCAAACCAGAAACCAAAGATTGAACCGAATCCTATTAGGTCAAGGCATCAAGCTTGGGGTTAGCACAAACACCTTTGCACCAAACCAAATTGAAAACTTGGGTTAATTCATATACTAGCAATTTAATTAATCCATAAGATTTACAATAAATCCAAAATAGATTAGATCAAGATCAAATCCTTATTATGTGAGACCAATTGGGTTTCATATCTAGCCAGTAATGGACTCAGACTTACGATCTAATCCGATTAAGTCAGCCTAAAGGCATCAATTAATCAGAATACTTTTTAATTAATTCTTGAATTAAACTATTTTAATTCTTGTAAGTCCACAAGTCAAGATTGACATCTAGCAATGTATTATGACTATCTAGAAGATATAAAATTTGATAAAAATACTAAAATTATCTTTTCATGGTGAGTTACCGTATAATTCAATCATTCGACCACACAACATCCCAAACAGATCATGAGCATGGAAACATATCAAGTCCAAATATCTATCCATATGTATCTCGATCTCATGATGGCGACTCAGTTGATGAATCCGTAGAATTTTTCTATTGTTTATCCCTACTCTGGCTAGAGAATCTCAGAGTCATCATCCTATGAGATTACACAGTATGTTCTCTCCTCCTGCAAGGAGTGACCGATTCCATATTGACCACTCACAACCTCCATACATACTTCATCAAATTCAGAATATCTCACACACATCTCAAAGTGGCATTCTAGAGAATAAACCAAAGTAAGGATCCATATACACAAGATACCATGATGATCTCAGATCAAAGGATCACTTGCACCACTCCCACTAGAGAACCATCTGTCAATATGCTGTAAGGCTCCATCAGATATTCTCTCTGTGGATCAGTTCAGTGAACTTATTCTTTAATGAGCACCTATATTCTTGTATTAATATCACCACACAAGTGATTGTGAAATCAATCACCCTCTCCATCGAGTATACATAGGATGTATCAGTCTTACCAGCATCATCAATCTCTGACTCGATGATCTAATGACTGAAATATTTTAGATTGCAGCTATCAAGGTTTTATGTCTCACTGGCATGATCTCATCATGATCCTAAAATCATGGTCCTAATCTATGGGGTTCATCATAATCATAAAATATGATGCAGCAAATGACAAAACACAATACCTTACAAAATAAATAACCAATATCATGTGAATGAGCAGAAAGATAATCATAAAAATGTTCCATCGCATCACCCATGCTATTAGCTTGTAGGGCACTATTCTTTCAATCTCCCACTTGCACTAAAGCCAATTGCCCCTATACCTGATGCCCATGCAATCAAGGTGGTGAATACACTGCTGCTGTGTCAAGACTTAGTGAACTGATCCATTATGCTATTCTTTATATCAACTCATTTTATGATCTAATCATGAATAAGGTGAAAATGCCATAGGATATGCGTGGATTTCTGGTGAGATCACACCCAACTCAGTGATGAATCTTTTCATCAGGTGACTTTTCTTAGTAATCTTTACTAATAGCAATTAACTGAGTCAAACATAATTTGCTATTTGAAACTCTTCTAATTCACTGTTCTTCTAGTACTTCTCAAGTACATTGAGAATATTTTTCATAGTTTTCCAACGATCCTATCATGGATCTGCCTGAAATCAAAGATTATGCATAAGGCCTAAACCACATCAAGCTTGGTATATTGAATATATGGGTCAGTAAAATTTTTTACACCCATTCATGTTGAACTCCTTCAACATAAAATCTATGTACCTAGATCGGGACAAGCCTAACATCCACTAGATCTATCTCTATAGATACCAAGTATAATGGATGCTTCACTCAAATCTTTTTAAAGAAACTTTAGTGACAAGCATATCTTTGACCGATTGCAACATTGAGACAACCTTCCCAATATGTTTATGTCATCTACATACAAATCAAGAAGTTAGTGGGACTTTCACTTATCTTCTTGTACACACATGATCCATCTATATTTGATAAAATCAAATATTTTGGCTATCTCATCAAAAATAGAAGTACCAACTCTTCGATGCCTACTTTAATCTATAAATGGATTTGCCCTCCCACTAGAGACAAACTCTCTAGATGGTGTGCGGCTATAGCAAGCAAAAATCTAGATTGATATTTCTGTTAGCAATCTGTTGGGTCATACTTAGAGGTGCCTCAACCAAAATCCACACTTGGTTGATATACAAGGAGCATTTCAGATTTCATGACTTCAAGCCATCTGTCAAAGTCTCTACTCATGACTGTTTTCGAATTGATCAAGGAACATCATTTTCAATGATGTGTGGCATATTGTCATTCTTAATGACAAATCCATATCTGAGTGGTACATTACTCACTCAGATTGATCTTCAGAGAAGAGGTGTGTGTCATGATAGTGCCTCATCAATGGGTACATCTGATCGAGGATCCAGTGGACACACCACAGTTTATGGTGGGATAGTTCATAGGTCTTGATCTTTTCAAGTTCAATTATCCTCCCACTGTCCCCTTCTTGGATAAATTTTTTTTCAAAAAGTGGCATACCTACTGACAAAACACCTTTTATCCAATAGGATGGTAGAAGTTGAAGGAAAAATTACCTTTTTCTTTGTAGGATCTTCCAGATTTCAACAAATCTGAGACAGAATAATTTAAAAATTTATCCTACGTTATTTTAGACCTAATATTTGTTAGATCTAATTTTATTATCTGATATTTAAAATCTAAAATTAAATCTAAAAGTATGAGAAATATAGACATACCTCAAGGGTAATCTGATTACCCTGTAGATGATCGCAGCAACGCCCGAGGTTCTGATGTAGCCACGCAAATATCTGACCTCTACCGGTATCCACTCAGGAAGAATCTGGAACATCTTCTCCTCATAAATCTATGTTCCAAAAATCAGATCTCTATCTGATTTGAAAGTACTTCAGAACTCCTTCTGAAGTTAGAGCAGCAGCCTGTCGAAGATGTCCTGCAGCCTTCCTGTTGCAGGCGTCACCATGCCTTTTTCTTGCACCAAATGAATGTCCAACTCCTTGGATG
>KE507896.1:48179-58440 GCA_000441515.1 Elaeis oleifera
CAAAAATTTATAAAAAAATAATATACTTTAGATACTAAAATAAAATTACATCGATCTCATCGTTGCTGAAATTCTAGATCTAACTATTAAATTTACCATAGAAATCAAAATAAGTTAGAGATCATTACCAAATAAATTTTGATCTTGATCTCCTCTGATTTAATGGTTGGAGAGGGTGTTTCTCAAGTTACTCGTAGCCACATGAAGTCATCTGGCCTCTATAGGATAATCCATGCGAAGACTGGCGCAGATCAGGGGCTCGGAGATGCTAGTTTGTGAATAACTTCGACAGCTGACCTCTTCCTTCTTCTACAAGCACCTTGGACACTCCAAAGTAATAAGAGATCTGGAGAAGGATGAGAGGAGGGGAGAAAAGGCTCTAAAAATAAAAATTTACAAAAAAATTGATCATGGGACGTCCAAGAGAGGGTCTCCTTTTATAGACTAGGAATTAGGACTTTTCAAGAATGATACGATAAATCAATACCAAACCCTTTTAGCATCCCAAATTTCAAAAAATTATTAAAATGTGGAGAAGAAATTTGAAGTCTCACACACTAAAGAATTTCTTAAGAAAATAAGAAAAAATTAATAGAACTCCAACAATATATTATATACGAAAATCTTTTTTTAGTCTGCATCTTATCTCTAATTCGGATCACATTCGAATTAGGCAAGAGATAATATTATGACTCATCAGCTATAGCCAGCCACCCTTATTGGATCCTCTCTGATACTGCCAAAAATTACAACCCAAATCCAATTAAGCGTGGAGAAATTGGCATGGATCCAGATGTAGCATAAAAGATAAGGATAGAGTCCTAGTCTGACTTGGACTCTTCATTTTTAATTCAATTCTAATCCAAATCAAATTTGGATTGAAACCACTAATAGAAATGAACCTAATCCAATTAAAAATCTAAATATCTCATCAAATTTCTAACTCAATTAGGAATTAGCCAAGTCCAAACTTTGATCAAATCAGGATCAAATTTTCTTGTAATCAGGTTTGATCATATCAATCCCTATCTGAGTCGAACTGAATCTAATTCAATTAGACTTGTTTCAAAGCTCTTTACTTAATTAAATTGAGTCAATTAGTAATCTAATTGCTAACTAATTCTCCATAAATGATAGAGTCTCAGTCCCAGTAGGACTCTCCCATAGAGTCCTAGTCCAAGTAAGACTCTTCCCAGAGTCACAATCTAATTGGACTCTTCAGCCATCAGATCTGACCAAATCTTCTAATGCGTGTGACCCCATAGGTTCGAACCTAAGCTGGTAGCATAGGAATAACTTTCTATACAAATCGATGTAACCATCTAACAATGATGACCCGACGACCAGATGGGTCAAAGTGTTGCAAAGCAACCTTCTAGAACCTATTGGCGTATGGTTATCGTATAATTCATCTTTTGATCCAAATACCCAAGATGACTTAGGATTTAACTGTCAACCCTAATTAAGTCAACCATATTATATTTCAACCTTTCAAATCCATCTCATGGATTACCCTGGCCAAGTTTTGCTAAATTAAAATTCACCGATGCATATCTCCTACCAATTCAGAGGGGTCAATTTCATCTTGACTCACACACTGACTTGATAAGTACTTGACTGTACCTAGTATCTTTCCATCACTAAGTTAGAAACTCAGATAGTCTGATACTAAAGTACAGTGAGTTACTTACAAATCATCGTGGTGGTCTCAGATCGGAGGGACACTTATACCCATAACCTTCATAAGCTACTCTTGACAACAGAGTGCTCGGTACATGATCATGTTCGATACAAATATACTCTTATATTCTATCTGCATGCCATAATAGTGTCTCCACACTCTTTGGTTAAGAGAATAACTAACTCATATGGTACACAATGACCTACACTTAATATCGCTATCATCCTAGTAATAGCTCATCATTTGGTCGTGAATAATTTTAAGGACTTAACGATAATTTTTTTTATCGATTAATATATATATAGTCCTAAGGACTTCATTACAACATAAGAGTTCAAAGATGATCAATTTGTAATAAAAATATCAAATAATTTTATTAATAAAAATTCATATATAGTTTGCAAGATAAGCACAATCATCTAACGATTGGTTTTGGGATATATTTTCAATAACTCTTAGATAGAATTGTAAGCTCTTTGATCAGATTCAAATCTGATCACCGACAGGACTTTGATTAGCCCTTGATCTCAGCCTTTTCGACTCTTCACATAGAACTGATGGTGTTCAACACTTTAAACCCACCAGATGGCTCATCCAATATCTTTGGACGTGAAAGAGGGATAGATATTAGAGATAGAAGAGAGAGGAGGCATGGAAAGGAGGAAGAGAGGCATGAAAATGATCTATTGGCTATAACCCCTTTGATCGATCAAAAAGAACCCCTTTTTATAGGAATCTGATTAGATCAAATGCCTTAAAATAGAAAGACTCTCCTAGGTCCACCCCAATCTGATTTCTCTCTTATTTTATCATATAAAATCAATGAGAAATTCAGATTCACGTGGAGATAGGATAAGGTTATTGTCGCCTCATTCCAATCCACCTTCGATTCGAATTCAAATGGTTTTAATTTCGAAGTTGAATTCAAATCTGAATTTGAATTCAAAAAAGATCAAATCTCTTATTCTCATCAACTAGTGGATGAGGCTTATCCCTCTCTTTCTTCTTACCTAATTTGGGTGACACACATATGGATCCAATCCATGTGGGTGCGCCCTATTACTTGACCGAATAGCATTGAGTGGCACCAACATTTGGCACCCCCACAAACCTAACCTAATTTGATCAAATTTGAACTTGGATGAACCAACATTAGGAACCCAATTGGAGCTTGTACCAAATTAATTAAATCCTATCTAATAGGATCCAAAATTGAGGAGAAAATGGGTTTAACCATGTGCTAGCATGGTTTCCTTAAACCCAAAGCTAGGACTCAATAGCTCCTAACCCAATTAGACTACACTTAGCCTAATTATGTAATCCCAGACCAAAATCTTTGTTTGTGTGACCTCATAGGTCCAATTCTATCTGATAGTGGGATATGTTATGATCTCTATCATCAACATCATCAAAACTCTTTTCAATCGATCAAAACTCTGTTCAATTCAATCAATTAAAATTATTGATCATCGAAATAATTCTAATTAGTCCCACAATACACTATTGATACCTAGCAGTATGTAGTGGCAACCCAGCAGAATTGAAGGATAAACCTCTAGGTGCAGTTATCATGTGATTCGATTCTTCTATCGTGAGTCCCGATAGAATCAAGGTCAAGGTAAACTCATCAAATCTCATATTTGTCATATGATAGAATCAATTGATTCGAGTCCAATGTGAAATCTAATAGAATCTCCTTTCTATCTTTCACACTACTATGGCCATGGGCTTTTGGACTCAATCTCATGATCTACATAGGACTGCTCTTCCTCTACCGAGGTCGATAGATCTCATCTTAATACAATCTAATTCCTACAATGAATATACTACAACCAATATATACCTCAAAGCTCTGTATGGCTAGAAGATCGAATTATGATGTAGTCAAACTATAGCACCCTCAAAGTGAACTACCGGTGCACCTCAGATCAGAGAACTAAATACACAATCATAGTAATGAACATGCTTAGTACCCTTATTCTTAACAAGCATCTGTATTATCGCTCTGATGTCTCCACACCATAGATTCAAGGCTCATCTATTCGAAGAAAATGATCGTACATCAATCTTCTGAATCGATCATCATCTCTGTGATGATTCTATGATTGAGAATAATTTATGAGTTAACTAAGATTAGCACATATCTCAAATTCTCAACTCTTTGAGAATATGTGTTATCTTACCCATTAACCTAATGGATGATTTACAGATACTATTAAACACAATGTGAATGAAAATAATCTAATTTGTTAATATCAATGTCAAATTACAAATTATGTCCTAAAAGTATTTTACAAGTGTCAGCCAATCTGACTTCTAGGACATACATCTAACAGCTAGATGATAACTTCGATCAATACAGAAAGTAGTTCCTATGCTACCGGCTTAGTATTCAAACTTATGGAGTCACATACAAAGTCAGGCAAAATAAAAAGATTTGACCTAAGTCTATGGGTCCAATTTAGAAGTATGTGACTTGATTGAATGAATAAATTAGTTAATTGAGAATTAAGTTAAAGATCATATGGGATTAAACAATTGACTATGTCTAGCTAGCACTAGACATGAGGTTCAGATTTAATTTCGGAGATGATAATGATCTGATCAATGATCTAAGAGTTTTATGAGAGGTTGAATTCAAGTGCTAATTAATTTTAAATTAGATCTGATTTAATTAGGTTTAATTGAGTTAAAAGTCCATGTTAGACTTGGATCAGAATCCTAATTAGATTAGGATTGATAGGCTCTTTAAGTTTGGTTCAAATCATGTTCGAATCGGATCAAATTTGAGCCAGATTGAATGTGATCCAAAGAGTCCAAAACACCTGGGACTCTCTCTCTCATAAAGTAGCCAACCAAGAGAAGAAAAAGAGGTGTTAAATGTTTCTGCCTCTTTTTTGTGCATGAGAGAAGAGAGGATGCGCGGATGCACGTCTATTCTTCTTGCATTTTCTCTTTGGATAAGGTTGAGTGTCCTGACCAATTTGGAATTTGACCAGATGTAGGAGGCATCAAATATTTAAGAAGGAGACCTATAACCATCGATGAATAACTAACTTCTCTTGTGCGACAAAGGAAAAAACCACCAGTGATATTGAGATGGTTGTGTGCGACACAAAGAAGGGGGGCATCCCTTCTTCCTTAACATGGGAGAATTCTTGGGCACTGCTTCTTGGGTGCGAAGAATCCTTTCTTGGGGTGTGAGATCAGATCTCAACCTCTGCTTACTTACCTTCTAAAGATTGATGCAAAGGGCTTCATCCCTCTTCCTATGGAGCCCGACGTGCACGTGAAGTAGAGGGTCTGTGCTTTTGACCTCGCAAGGCATCGGATTCGAGCAACCCCATGGAGATTTGATCCATATTCTACTATGATTCAGATAATTTATAAAGGTTATAAATTAATAGAATAAAAAATTTTCACATGCAACCTGACGATCCGATCTGATCTGATAATTTTTCTTCAACTGATATCAAAGCCAGATTGATGTATGAATGCATAGTATTTTTTTTTGATATTTTATGCATTGTATGTAATCAAATTTTATGATAGATAATAAATCTAATTTAGACCTGTTAATTAAAATTTTTTATCTAATTTTGATTAGATTTCAAGAACCAAATCAATGTTTGATGATGGTTGGTTATAAATCTATTATAACAAAATTTTCTTAGTACAGATTTTTGCTAGAATAACAATTCAATTAAAATCTATTTTAACAAAATTTTATGATATTAGTTTGAGTTAAAAGTTACACTTCATCAAGATTTAAATCGAATATATTTTGATAAATTTTTAAATCTGATTTTAAGTAAAATTCTGCATAACATAAAATTAGATCTAATCAAAATTTTATTTTCATGTGTTCATGTGTGTATTTGAATTATTTTTCTATATGATTTTTGATCTGAATTGAATATTTTATACACTGTATAAATTTAGTTTCAGATTTGAAATAATATATATAATACAGTGATCTAATTAAATTAGATGAAGATCATAGTTGTATGATCATGTTCTTATATGCATGTATAGATTGTTTGACAATGTACATGTACATGTAATTAATTTTAAAATTAGATTTTATTTTAGTAGCCCAGTACTTGAATTGAGATGATCACCAGACTGTCCGATCATAAGTGAAAGGAGGGATTAAGTCTCTCTCTTACCTATTCGATGGGTTCTCTTATGATGAGTAGAAGTACCACTGTGATCAAGTCTCATGAAGAAGAACAACAAAAAAATTTAAATTATTTAATTATAAATATATTTAAATTAAATCTAAAGTAATTTATAATTAATTATAATTTAATAAATAAATTTAGATATAAAAATTATTTTAAGATCTGAATCGTATGTTCCATATGATGTAATTTGAATTGATCTGAATATTGCTATGATATATATGATGTATGTATGAGATTTAGATCAAATTGATACATGTTTAGTTATTAAATAAAGATCTAAAATTAAATTTTAAGATGTAAAATTTGAAAACATATAGTATGCTTCACTTGAAATCCTAGTAAATAGTTCTATAAATTGAAACACATATTTCACATACTTAATTTAAAATTAAGTGATCTAGATTTGAGAATTAAAAATCTTAAGACACCTCATAAATCGATGGGCAATAGGTTAGTATGAATTAGATCTTCTAATTAGATTATATCTAGAATTAGAAATAAATATGGACTAATTAGAGAAATTGATTAAATCTAATCAAGAGTTGAATTAGATTAGATCCGAATTTCTCTAGATCAACCTCAATAATTGTAGCTTGATTAAGTCTATATTTTTATCATACCAAATGAATCGAACCGTGACTCAATGGTTTAGTTTAAGTCTTTTGGTTGATCGAATCGAAACTAATCGATCAATTAGTCTCTAAGATAAGTTTAGTAATATTGCTTGACAATACGATCAGTGACTTTTAATTGACAATCCGCTTATCTGGCCATTTAAATAGCATCTAAGACAAGCCAAAGCAGACCCTCCTACCGATCTCACTAACCTGACCAATTTAATAGATTATGTTTTGATTAGGTTGCTAATTGATTCATGTTGACCCTTGCCATTAAGGTAAATCAATGTAATTGATTTAGGTATCTCTAAATCAGCTTGTCTTTAGTCCTCTTCATGACTTGGTGAAGTCAGTGGGAGGACTTATAACTTGTCAGTTGATCTCTTCTTTTGTTCTCAGATCATTAATCAGTTTGACTAATTTAGATGCCTTTGGACCAGCTTATCTCTAGTCCTCTTCATGACTTAGTAAAGTCAGTGGTAGGATTTATACTCGTCAATCCAATGGATCAGCTTGTCTAGTCCTCTTCGTGACTTGGTAAAGTCAGTGGGAGGATTTAAGACGCCAATCGATATATTCTCAAATCATTAAATCAAATTCTCTAAATTATTAGATTTTTAAAATGAAATAGTTAAGGAGATAACTAGATCATAGCCTCCTATTAAGTTGGATGATAATGGATCTATTAGTCTGATAATCATTTGAGGCCAAAGCTTGGTGCTTATCTGCTATTAGAATTATCATTCATAATATGATAACTCAGTCGTGTCTCTCTAATGGGTGGTTAGATTGACTGACCAAAGTCAGGCCTAATCATTCGTTAGTTAGATGTGCTGAGTATGGTCATATTAATGATTGGACCTAATCGAAACTTTTAGTAGAGGCCAAAGCCTACTGAAAAAACTTGAGGCAAAATTATCAGTAGATATTGTTTGAAAAATAATTAGTTAAGAACCTACCTATAGATGCACATGAGTTAGCCGACTAAAGTCGAGCCTGTGTGTAATCTGTGTGGATTCTAATACTCACTAAAAAATTAAGATAATTCTCTGAATTGGAGATAGAGGCTGTTGAAAAATATGTTCCAAAGTCAATCGTCAGTCTGTTACCGATTATACTCATACTTATAATTGTATATAATTTTATTAACAAAATTATTTGACTTTTTTATTATAATTTGTCAATCTTATTTTGAACTCCTGTATTGTAATGAAATCTTTAGGACTATATTTAGTCGACAAAAGAGGATTTATTATTTAGTCCTTAAAAGTGTTCGCAACCGAATAATATGCTGTTAATAGGACGATAACAATATCGAGTATAGATTATTGTGTGCCATATGAGTTGGTTGTCCTCTTAATCAAAGAGTATGAAGATACTATTATGGCATACAAGTAGAATATAGGAGTACATTCGCATCAAACGTAACCATTTGTCGGACACTCTGCTGTCAAGAGTAGCTCTAAAAGGTATGGGTATAAGTGTCTCTCAGATCTGAGATCACCACGGTGACTTATAAGTAACTCACTATACTTTAGTATAGGACCATCTGAGTTTCTAATTCAGTGATGAAGGATATTAGGTACAGTCAAGTACTTATCAAGTCAGTGTACGATTCAAGATGAAATTGATCCCTCCGAATTAGTAGGAGATATGCATCAGTGTATTTTAATTTAGTAAAATCTTGGTCAGAATTATCCATGTGATGAATTTGAAAGGTTGAAATACAATGTGGTCGACTATATTAAGGTTGACAGTCAAATTCTAGGTCATCTTGAGCATCAAGATTAAAGGGATGAATTATATGGTAACCATACACCAGTAGCTTCTAGAATGTTGCTTTGTAATCTTTCGACCAATCCGGACATCAGGTCTCATTACTAGATGGTTACATCGATTAGTATAGAAAATTATTTCTATGCTATCAGTTTAAGTTCGAACCTATGGGATCACACACATTAGAAGATTCGGTCAATCTGATAGCTGAAGGGTCCAATTGGATTGTGACTCTGGTAAGGAGTCCCACTAGGACTGGAACTCTGGAGAAGAGTCTCACTTAATAAAGAATTAATTAGTAATTAGATTACTAATTGACTCAATTTAATTGATTAAAGAGCTTTAGATCAAGTCTAATTGAATTGGATTCAGTTTGACTTAGTTTGGGTTTGATATGATCAAGTTTGATTGCAAAGAAAATTTGATCCTGATTCGATCAGAACTTGAGCTCAGCTAATTTCTAATTGGATTAAAAAATTATTAAGATAATTGGACTTCTAATTTGATTGAGTTTATTTCTAACATTGGGTTCAAACCAGATTTGATTTGATTTAGAATTAAATCAGAAATGAAGAGTCCAAGCCAACATAAACTCTATCTCTTTATCCTTGCACCACTCTGGTCTCACCCACTTGATCTCAATGCCAAATTGGATTTGGCTTGAGATTTTTGGCATCAAGAGAGAGAGCTCAAATAGAGTGGGAAGCAAAGAATGATGAGTTATGATCATATCTCCTGTCTAATTTGAATGCGATCTGAATTAGAGATAAGAAAAGGAAGAAAAGAGATTTTTCAAACAAGGAAAGAAGGGAGGCACCAATTGATTTTTTCTTAATTTTTTGTGAAGATTTTTTGGATGTGTGAGACTCTTAATCTCCTTCCCCACACCAACTCTTATTTTGAATTTTGGAATGCCCAAAAGGTGTTTGGCGTGGACTCTTTGGCGCCCTTCCCTTTGACTTAAACCATAATCCCTCTTCTATATAAAGGGGCTCCAATAGTGGACGCCCCATACAAGTTCCTCTTGCTAGTTTTATTTTTCTCTAGAGATCCTTCTCTTCTCCTCTTCCTTCTCTAGATATTCTCTTCCTTTGGAGCATCCAAAGCTTATGAAGAAGAAGGGAGAAATCCGCCTCAAAAATCCTTGCAAGCTAGCACTTTCAAGGAGCCTGATCTGCGCCAATCTTCATGTGGACATTCTGTAGAGATTGGACGACTTCATGTGATTGTGAGCAACCTGAAGGAGAGTCTATCCAAGTGTTGGATCAATAGAAATTAAGAGTTTTAGTTTGGTAATGGTTTCTAAACTTTTTTGATCATTTTTGTTAGATCTAACGGTTGGATCTAGATGGCAGCATCAATTAGATCGATGCAAGTTTATTTTTAGATCTCATGTGCATATTAGGTCATATTATTTATCTTGATATGATAGTCTAGATTATATCTTCTGTATATAATTTAGATTAAATTATTTAATCTTATAGTTTTGCTGCATAAAACTTTTGAAATTACATGCATAGCACTACCGTATGTTTCCTTCAATTCGTATCAGAGCCATGTTCTTTATGATGTGATTTAATATGCTATTAGATCTAATAATATATCTTTAGATCTAATTATTTATGATTTATATTAGATCTAAATATATTTATTTTAGATCTGATTATTTATATGATAGATTAGATGATCTGAGTAGCAAAGTACTCGGATTAGGTAATCACCAGGCCGTCCGGTCATAAGAGCAAGTAGGGTTATATGACCCTCTCCTCCTATTCAATGGGATGCTTTTATAGTGTGTAGGGGTGCCACTATAAAGTCCCATAAAGAAGAAAGTGAAAAGAAAAACTTACTTTCTTATAAAATCTTAGATCTTGAAACCCTAGGATTTGTTGTATGTGATACAAGTTGTATAGAAAATTAGTTACATCTAATCTTCATAATCAAAATTATTTTGATTTAAAATCATAAAAATTTAGATTTGATCTAAAAAGATTTTATAA
>KE507899.1:21770-33766 GCA_000441515.1 Elaeis oleifera
CTTTTAGATCTAATCTAAACATAATTTTACATAGAATAATTTCAGATTTGAACCTAATTTTATATCATATAAACAATAATTTCAGATCCAAGAATTCATGAAAATTTTTTTCAAAAACATAGATCTGAATGTGAATAAAAATTTGGTTCTAAACTAATCTAAAATTTCATAAAAATTCTGTTCAAAATAGAATAAAAAATCATGCTTAAACAAATCTGAAATCTGTTCAAAAAATTTCTGCAAAATCTTTTCGAAATAAATCTAAGACACATAAAATATTTGTTCAAAACAAATCTAAAAATCTATTCAAAAAATAGATAAAAAATGAATGAAAATTTAATCAAAATCGATTTATGATTTCAGGTTTCAGTATAAAAAATCAGCACGTGTGATCAACAATTGATTAGATCTAAGATAGCTTATATCAGATCATGTGATGATTGATCGATTAATTTCAGATCTAATGTATCAAATATTAGATCTAAATTAATCTAAAATTATTTTACTATTTTTTTATGGGATATAATCACACAGTATCCCAACACGGTATAAGAGAACCCCATCGAATGAGAATAGTGGGTCTTTAAACCCTACTTACTCTTATGACTAGAGACCTAGTGATTAACCCAATCTGAGTATTTGGCTACTCAAACATCTAATCTAACATGTCATATATAAATAATTAAATTTTAGATCTAATATATATATAAATCATGTCATAACGAACCTAGGCTCTGATACCATTGAAGGAAATGGGCAGGCATTTCAAGCATACATTTAAAATTTTTTGATGGAAGTAAACTAGATTAAGCAATTTAATCCACAAATCATGCTTTAGATCATATCTAAAAACACCTATGCTAGGATCTATGATATGATATATATAGCATATAAAATTTGAAATCTAAAATCAACAAGCATCGAACAAATAATCCAGCAGTAGATCAAATCTACAATATCATCATTGAGTTCACAACCTAATACCTGAGTGCGGATAGCTGATCACCATAACTAAAATTATAGTAAAAGGTTCTTTTGATTATTCGTAGCCATACAGGATGTCCGACCTCTACAGGATGTCCACATGAAGTCTTGACGCTGATCGATTTCCTCGAGAGTGCTAGCTCTCGCATGAAACCTTCTTGATTGCTGATCTCATTTCTTCTTTGATTCTCTTGGACTCTTCCAGGAATAAGAAGGATACTTAGGATGAGGTAAGGTGGTGGAAGAAGAAGAGGAGAAGACTCTCTTAACTCTCTTTTCTCTCTTCCCATAAAACCCTAATAGAACCCTAGGGTACCCACACTAGAAACTCACGCCCAAGAGGAACCAACTTTCCTCTGTTTCATGCACAGAAGACCCACCGCACTACCTCATGCCCCACCAAAATTTTCATGATGAAATTTGATATCTCACACAAAAAAATCAGCCCTTTAAAATTTGGACAAAGGGAGAGGTGGTTTGGATGAGATAGAGTTAGTTTGATTCAAAATCAAACCTAATTCAAAGTTGAATTCAAAATTCAATCTGAATCAAATTTGAACTAAGATAATCCCAACCACTTGGGCCTTATCCAAGGTGGGCAACCAGCATTTTGAAAGGCATTCAAACCCTCACGCCAACTTCAAATCAGCGAGAGGAATGGCATGGGTTTGGGCGGTTGGCGTAATGAGCAAGTCCAATCCATTTGGACTCAAGCTTGATCTAATTAGGTTCTCATCCAAATCTAATTTGGTTAATCCTAATTAAATAAGAGAACCTAATCCAATTAAGCACTCAACCAACTTAATTAAATCCTAATCTAATTAGAAGTTAATCAAGCTCAAGTCTTGATCAAATCAAGAATCAAACTCCCATAGCGATTAGGTTATCTTATAATCTAATCAGGTCAAACCTAATTGAATCCAATTCAATTAGACTTGATCCAAATCTTATTGCTTAATCAAATTGAGCTAATTAATAATCTAATTATTAATTAATCTTCTTATAATTTAATAATTATTTATTATAACTTTTGGATAAGGTTAATCATCATTCATATTGACGATGATATCCTTGAATGATTCTCAATCATCGATCAGTCATTTGATCGAACAGAACTTTTTTTGTGTGTGACTCCATTGGTTCTAACCTAAGCTAGTAGTATAAGAATAAATTTTTATATTAATCAAAGTGACCATCTTGCAATGATACCCGATGTCTGGATAGGCCGAATGATTGCAGAGCAACATTTAAGAACTGTTGGTATATGGTTACCGTATAATTCATTTCTTTGACCCTCAGTGCTCAAGATGACTTTAGAGTTAAACTGTCAACTCTTAATTAGTATATCCATAATGTGTCTCAACTTCATAAATCTTGTGACTCCTCACAAAGACTATCTCGATCAAGATTTTGCTGAATTGATACACAATGTAGCACTAACTCTAGAAACTAGGAGTGGTCAATCCTATCTCAACTCACACACTGACTTCGTAAGTACTTATTGTGTTCAGAACCCTTCCATCACTAAATTATAAATTCAGATAGTCCAGTACCAAAGCACAGTGAGTTACTTATAAGTCATCATGGTGATCTTAGATCGGAGGGACACTTATATCCATATCCTTCGCGAGCAATTCTTGATAATAGAGTGCTCCACAGTTGGATCACGTTCAGTGAGTTGTACTCCTACATCTCACCTACATGCCATACCAGTATCTCCACACTCTTTGGTTACGAGGACAACCAACCCATATGGTACACAATGACTTACACTTAATAAATGTTATCATCTTAGCAATAATGTATCGTTTGGTCATGAATAAGTTTAAGAACTATACAATAAATCTTCTTTATCGATTGAAAGTAGTTCTAAAGATTTCATCATAACATAGGAGTTCAATAAAAAGATGCACAATTTATGATGAAAATTAAATAATTTTATTAATCAATAATTCATATACAATTTACAATGAGCTCAATCATCAATAGATTGACGATTGGCTTTAGGATATATTTTCAACAGCATGAGGCACGGTCCACCATGCGATCCATGTGTCATGCACACACAGTCCATGGCGTGGAAGCATGGTGCAGGTGTTTCGCATATTCTAGGAGGTATTTTGCATGGTCCAGGAGGTGTTTCATATGGTCCACATGTAGGTGTGTGCGATCAGATGACTGCGAGCATGTGTGGGGTTGATCTAGCAGCTAGAAGGATTTGAAGTCCTAATAGGAGTCGATTTTAGGACTTTTTAAGGGGCCTAATGGCCTATGAGCAAGTAGTAATGGCTTAGAGCATGAGCAGTGGGTGTAGCCATAGCCAGAGAGTCTTCTTAGGAGGTTTTGAGAGCATTGTAAGGGATTTTGTGCTTCTTATTAAGAGAGAGATTGATGTTTGAGGGTTGAGAGGATGTGATCTCCTCTTATATTTATTTTTTCTTTCACAGTAAAGGTTGCATGCCCATTGGAGGTAAGCCTTGGGCTGATCCGCATATTTGATCATGTCTTTACACATCTCTCTTTTTTCTTCCTATTGCGGTATCGACATCATCATCGGTATTTATGATCTTGAGTGGGGGATCCATGTTCCGTACTCGTGAGAGATTCTTAGATATTTTAGATATTATCATAAGATATGATGTTCAAAATAAATACCATGAGTAAACATAAGAATATATATTCCATGTTAATTTATGCAAAATAAATCTTTCAAATATTCATATATACATACATAATCATAAATTTGATTTGAAATAAATACATATAATTCAACAGCCTTAACCATAACCACACTTATTTCTATGATAGGGCCCAGAATAGAGTGCCAACATATAATCCTCATTAGCAGGATCCAAAAATCAATGCATAGCCCCCATTGGTAGGGCCCAAAAACCAACATATAATCTCCACTGGCAGGGTCAAAAACCAACATATAACCCCTATTGGTAGGTCAAAAAATCAATACATAACCCCTATTGGTAAGATCAGAATATAGTTAAGCTGAGAGCATAAAATTCGATCCGTATCAAACCACTTTTCCAACATAACATATAGATAGTGTTGGGGGTGATTTCATACTAGCTGAAGATATGAGGCATACGAGAACACGAAGGAAAGGTTGAGCTTTAGCCTCCATACAGATCCTCAAATCCTATGACCATCAGGAATACATGATGAGTGGATAAGAAATAAATAACAAATAAATCTCTCCAGATGAGGGAAGGATAACAGTTGAATCTCATCAGATAAAGTAAGACTAACCACCTAATCCTTATTCCTTCTCACAGCTCTTCAGCCTCGCCTATAAATAAAAGTCTATAGGGGACCTCTAAGGTATGAAATCTCTTCTCTCTCAAAGTGTTTACTCCTCTTTATTTTCTAGATTTCTGACTTGAGCATTGAAAGGTCCCCGTCGGAGCCAACTCCAATTGGAGACTTATCTTACATGTCTTGTCACCACCGTTCTATCATCACTAATCGACTCCAGCCAATCTAATCTAAGAATGGATTTCTATCACAACATATTGGCATTAGAGGAAAGCCTCAAGCCCATTTACAGGAAGGAGTGAGTATTTAATGAGAGGAGCTTACCAGATTTGATCATCCTTAGATCGGCTAGAAGCAAACCAAGACCGACCATATGCAAATCAGCCAACATCGATCCGGTTTGATTGCCTTCAAATCAACCAAATGCCGACTAGATTCGATCATCTCCATATTGGCCATACATCGATCAGATCAGATTAAATCAATTAATACCCTCCAGGCTATCCTAATCGGGTTTAAAACTGGGGGGCTCCAGACAGGGAAGGAGGTCGCAACATCCAAAGAAGATTACAAAAATTCCTTGATTTTTGAATCATTTTGTTCCTTATCTATATTCAAAATTTAATTTGAGTTCTTAGTAGGATCTAAACAAGGAAGGAGATCGTGACATCCAAATCACGATCCAAATGAGGAAAGATATCACAACATCTAGATAGAAAAGGATGATCCAAACAAGAAAGGATGCCACAGGATCCAGACAAGAAATAAAATTATAAAAATCTCTTAGTCATGATAGTTTTATGCTTTCTCGTCCATGTTTTAGAATTTTTGGCAGGATCCTAACAAAAAAATTATGATGGATTAAAATTCAAACAGAATTTGTCTCTTGAGATGACTGAAATCTTTCAAATTCTGCTCCTTAAATTGTGATGGATCCATGTTCCTCATCTTCAAAGACCTTCCAGAAGAACGAGCTCAAAGCGGGAGAGACTCCCACGACTCAGGACTCTCATGGTAAGAGGCTTTTGAGTTCCCATCCACTATTTATTTCTTCCTCCTTGCAGGCCTATAGGACCTTAAGCACTTGAGCCAAAGATTATGTCCAAGCCAAGGTAAAAAAAATTTCAATCGAAGCAAAGATCATACAAAGGCGATCCAAAGTCCAAATCAAAGTAGATCTAAAGGCAAAATCAAGGCCAATCTGAAGTGCAAATCAGGCCGATCTAAAGTCAAAACAAGTCTGATCTAAAGTCAGAATTAAAGCAAATCCGAAGTCCAAATCAAAGCAAATCTGAAGGCAAATCAGGGCCAATCTAAAGCCCAAATTAGGCCAATCTAAAGTGAAAATAAGTCTGATCTGAAGTTAGAGTTATAGCTGATCTGAAGTCCGAATCAAAGCAGATCCAAAGGCAAAATCAAAGCCAATCTAAAACCCAATCAAGCTAATTCAAAGTCAAAATAAGTCTGATCCAAAGTCAGAATTAAGCTGATCCAAAGTCCAAATCAAAGTAGATCTGAAGGCTAAATCAATGTCAATTTGAAGCCAAAATGAGGCTGATCCAAAGTCAAAAACAAGTCTGATCCGAAGTTAGAATTAAAGCTGATTCGATGTCCAAATCAAAGTAGATCTGAAGGTAAAATCAAGACCAATCTGAAGTCCAAACAGGCTAATCCAAAGTCAAAAACAAGTCTAATCCAAAGTCAGAATTAAAGCTGATCCGAAATCCAAATCAAAGTAGATCCAAAAGCAAAACCAAGGCCAATCTGAAGCCCAAATTAGATCAATCCGAAATCAAAATAAGTTTGATCCGAAGTTAGAATCAAAGTCGATCCAAAGTCAGAATCAAAGCGGATTCGAAGGCAAAATTGAGGCCAATTTGAAGTCTAGATCCAGCCCAATTTGAAGTCAGAATTAAAGGTCGATGTGAAGTCAAAATCAAGGTGGAACTAAGGCACAAAATAAGGCAAAATTGAAGCAAAAACATGTAGGATTCGATGAACACAATGGAAGCAATATGGATTAAAGGAAAGCAAGGGTAGTTCATGCATAATTTAAAAAATTTCATACATCAGAAGCAACTAGATTAAACTGTTTAATTAACCATGTGCTAGATCTGATCTACAACTACCTAAGCATGGATCTTATGACAAAAAACATGCATGCATAATCTGAAAATAACATTAGAAAATTAGATCTAATCTAATTGTGATAGAATATGATTTCTATACCTGTACATGGGTCGAAATCTTCGCAACTGAATACTGAAGGTTTGTATGTTGCTTTAGCCACACACATATCTAGCCTCTACAGGTATCCACATGAAGCACGATCAAATCGACATCTTTGGAGTGCTAGCTCCTTGTAGAGGTCCTTTGTGGCTGATCAATAGAGGAAGAAGAGGTTGGTGGAAGAAGGCAAGGGAGAACTCCTCTCTTGATTTTTCTCTCACCCAAACCCCAACTCCAAGGAAAGGAACCCACGCCCAAGAGAGGAGACCTTCTCCTCTAATTTTCTTATGCTAAAACCCAGAGGAAACATCCCATAATTTTTTTTTTGATCACATCACAAAACCAGGCACCCCATAACCATCCTTTAAATAGGTGAGTTGGTTAGGGTTTGAAGAGTCCAAGAAGGATTGGACTCTAGCATGAATTGCCTCCCACCCTTCAACAGCACGCCCCTACATAACCTCACACCCCACTTATTTTTAATGGTGAGAAATCAGATTTCTCATGATGATTTCCTCCTTATTGTCACACAAAAGAAGGGTCCAATAAGATAGGAGTGTAAGGAAGTAGGATGGGATGAAATCTTATCAAATAAGGAATGTAGTTTGAATCAAATTCAAAACTTCCATAACTAACCTATCCTAAGGGGCATAAAGAGGAGCTTATCATGGATGGAGCATGCGTGAAGGGTGAGGGCATGAAAATATTTCATGCAAAGAAGTGGTGGGCGGCTTTCTTATGAGGTGGGGTAGTTGGCTCTAGGGAGAGAAAGAGAATCCCAATCAAACTGGGAACTCTCTTGAATGCTAAATTAAATCCTAACTAATTTAGAATTTAGATGCACCCAAGAATAAAAAAATTCTAATCTAATTAGAAACTCAATTAGATCCTAATCTAATTAGAAACAATTGAACCTAGGTCCTGATCAAATCAAGAATTGATCTCCCTTAGTGATTAGGTTATCTAATAATTTAATTGGATCAAACCTAATTGAATCCAATTCAACTAGCCTTGATCCAAACTTCATCACTCAATCAAATTGAGCTATGATGAACACATAATTTATAATAATAAAAGCACTAAATATTACAATATTTAATAATTATTAAATAAAATTTGATGCTTCTTGATATATTTTGTAGGTAATTAAGAGATTTGGCACATACAATCAAATAGGACATGATTTGGCTCAAGATTGGAGTGAACAAAGCAAAAATCAAGTACCAAAAGGCTAGCAACTA
Organism: Elaeis oleifera; assembly: GCA_000441515.1. Taxonomy (NCBI): domain Eukaryota; kingdom Viridiplantae; phylum Streptophyta; class Magnoliopsida; order Arecales; family Arecaceae; genus Elaeis; species Elaeis oleifera. The sequence goes on from KE507899.1 coordinate 29,492, forward strand.
AAGAATTACATCAAGCCAAATAAATTTCAATTAAAGTCCAAATTTAATTCTAAGGAAGTGGGCCACATAAGCAGATAGCGATCCATAAAGGCCCATAAAGGAAGGAAAGGAGGCCTATCCATATGGCCATCTACAGGGTCTTCATGCGGCTTACAGGGCGTGGCTCATAGAGGGCTTGAGAATGCAAAACTTGACGTGTTCCCCAGAAGTATTCAAGAGGCATCTTGGTGGTTCACAAGCCTCTTATTTTTTCTGTGGAGAGAAAGGAGGGGGGCTACCTCCTTTCTTAGGTGTGGGTATCTCATATGGGGCGTGAAGAAACATGGTATATGGGGTTTAGGTGATTATGAGTTGGCTAAGTCCTATTCCAAATAGAACTCATGATTCCTGATCCAACTCTAACTAATTCTTGGACCCAATCCTAACCAACTTAGGAATTAGTTATAATAAATTAACTAATTAGGTCCTAGCTCAATTAGAAAATCAATTAGGCCCTAATCCATTTAGAAAATTAGTTAATTTAAGATCCATCTGTGGGAAGCATTTTTATTCAATAGAGCTTAATCCAATCAAGCCTATTATCCAATAGGGTTTAATCCAATCAAATTCAAATCAAATCAAATTAAATTAGATGATTGGCTTAAGGATACATTTTTCAACAACTCCTACTTGAACTCAAGCCAATCAGATTGGTATCAAATACCCATCTTCTATTTATGATCATCGAACTTTTTATATCTGATTGCTCTAGTCAATGGATCAGTCAAGTTCTCCTTTCAGGCCATCTTCCTAAGGTTGACTTTACCTAAATCTTTTTAGATAAGATGATTATAATGCAGAAAGTGTTTAGTTCTCAGATGGAACATCAGTTCTTCAGCTTGAGCTATGGCTCCAGTACTATTGTTAATAATAGAAAGATTGGACCATCAACGAAGGATGCCACTCCAAGCTCGCTGATGAACTTTCATAACCAACAACTTCTTTGCTAGCATCAAATGTCACAAAGAACTCTGTATCGCAAATAAAATTGGCTACTAAATACTGCATGAAATCTTTCCAATATGTCGCTCTTCATTTTAGGGTAAAATATAATCTAACATAATTTATCATTTCAATTTGACTAAAAATTAGAATCAATATTCTACAAGTTTTAAGTCAGATTCTGTTAGAAAGCGTTGATTTCGTATATGTAGTTTAAAAATTTATAAATACTTTGTGCAGTGAAAGTGAATAAATTAAATTTTTTTAATTTGATACATGTACCAGATCAGATCTGAAATCATACTTAGGATCTTGACATGAACATGTGATCTTGATCTGAATTTGAAAAAAAATAAATCATTAGTAAAGAAAATCGAAGATCTAATCTCCATACCTTTGGATCTTACTGATGTCAGGGGTTCTAATCATAGCCGCACACACGTCCGACCTCTACTGGTATCCATAAAGAGATCTTTGATCAGAGCATCAAGATCACTGGTGTGCTAGCACCTTACAGATCTCGCTCCTCAACCTTGAATTTGAATCCTCTTTCGTACAGATCTGACGGGATCTGAATCAGATCACCAAAAAGAAAGAAGAAGCTTCCTTCTTTCTCTCTCTCTCTCTCTCTTCTCTCCTTAGATCCGATCATATCAGATTTTTTTGGTGTTGGGGTGAAGGAAGAAGGAAGAAGGAAGAAGAGGCATTAAGGACTACACGCACGATAAGAAAGGAGTGCTTGATATATCTTACATGCACACCCTCTCCCTCACATTTTATTTTTGTCACACAAAACAATAATCCCATGCCCAACCACTCCCTAATGCCCTAATAGATCTAATGTAATCTGATCTTGGGCATTAATATCAAAAGGAATGGATAGGATGCGTTGAGATAGGAGAAGTGGCAAGGAGGTTATCTCACGCACAACTTAGCGCGCGCCCTCTTTTCTCAAAATTTTTATCACACAAAATTAATATTCCACACCCAAAACTAATCCTCATCTTATATATTTCTCCTTTAACTCATATTCAAAAGGAAGGATGAGTCAAAGGGAGAGAATCCTAGATAAGGTGGGCACCAACTATTGGCATCTCCTTATCTTTCATGCATGCAAAAAGAAAGGGAGAGCATCTCCATGAGTGCCCTCTCTCTTTCTACATGAGATTTGGAGAGAGAGTCTTAAAAAATCTAGACTCTATGAGTCATAGTTGATCTGGTTCAAAATTGAATCCGAATCGAATCGAATTCGGAAAGCTTGTTGGAAAATGTGTCCCAAAACCAATCATTAAACGATTGTGCTCATCTTGTAAATTGTATATAATTTTTATTAATAAAATTATTTAATATTTTATTATAATTATCCATCTTGGAACTCTTATATTGTATTGAAGTCTTTAGGACTACGATTAATCGACAAAGGAGGATTTATCATTAAGTCCTTAAAAATATTCGCGACCAAACGATACGCTATTATAAGGATAATATCGATATCAAGTGTAGGTCATTGTGTGCCATATGAATTAGTTGTCCTCTTAACCAAAAAGTGTAGAAATACTATTATGGCATGCAGATGGAATATAGGAGTACATTTGCATCGAACATGATCATGTGCCGAGCACACTGCTGTCAAGAGTAGCTCGTGAAGGGTATGGGTATAAGTATCCTTCCGATCTGAGACCACCACGATGACTTGTAAGTAATTCACTGTACTTTAGTATCAAACCATCTGAATTTCTAACTCAGTGATAAAAGATTACTGAGTGCAGTCAAGTACTTATCAAGTCGGTGTGTGAGTAAAGATGGAATTGATCCCTCTAAATTAGTAGGAGATATGTATCAGTGTATTTGACTGTACTGATAAATTTAGTAAAACCTTAGCCAGGATAATCTATGAGATGGATTTGAAAGGTTGATATATAATGTGATTGACTAAATTAGAGTTGACAGTGAAACTCAAGGTCGCCTTGAGTATTTGGGTCAAAGAGATAAATTATACGGTAACTATACGCTAGTAGGTTCTAGAAGGTTGCTTTGCAATACTTTGACCTATCCAGTCGTCGGGTCATCATTGCTAGATAGTTACATCGATTGGTATAGAAAGTTATTCCTATACTATTAACTTAGGTTCGAATCTATGGGGACACATGCATTAGAATATTTGGTTAGATCTAATGGCTGTAGAGTCCAATTAGATTGTGACTCTGGTGAAGAGTCCTACTCGGACTAGGACTCCGAGAGAGAGTCCCACTAGGACTGAGACTCTACTTTTTTAGAAAATTAATTAATAATTAGATTATTAATTGACTCAATTTAATTGAGTAAAGAGCTTTGGATCAAGTCTAATTGAATTATATTCAGTTTGACTCTGATTGAGTTTGATATGATCGAGCCTGATTACAAGGGAACTTTGATCCTGATTCGATCAGGGTTTTGACTCGACTAATTCCTAATTAAGTTAGAAATTTGATGAGATATTTAGATTTCTAATTGGATTAGATTCATTTCTATTAATAGGTTCAATCCAAATTTGATTTGGATTAGAATCGAAATTAAAAATGAAGAGTCCTTATCAACAAAAACTCTATCCTTATCTTTTGCACCACACCTGGATCCATACCAATTTCTCCATGCCTAATTAGATTTGGGCTGTGATTTTTGGCATAATGATAGAGGGTCCAAGAAGGGTGGGTGGCAATATCTGATGAGTCATAATATTATCTCTTGCTTAATTCAAATGCAATCCAGATTAGAGATAAGAGGTAAACTAGGAATAAGATTTTTCATACAAGAAAATTTGTTGGTGCTATATTGATTTTTTTTCTATTTTTTTTGGAGAGTTTTTAGGTGTGTGAGATACCAGATCTCCCTCCCCATGCCAACTCTTTAATCTAGAAATTTTTGGATACCCAAAAAGGTTTGTGGCGTGGTGTATATGTTGCCCTTCCTTGGATGAAACCCTAATTCCAAGTCTATATAAAGGGGTGTTCTCTCCTTTGGCATGATGCATGATCATTTCCTTGGTGTTTTTTATTTCTAGAGCCTCTTCTCTTCCTCCTCTATTCCTTCTCTTGATCCTCTCTTGCTTTGGAGTGTCTAAGATACTTGAAGGAGGAACAAATCAGCTATCGAAGTTGCTTGCAGGCTAGCACCTCCAAGTTGTTGATCTATGCCTATCTTCATGTGGATCTTTCTATAGAGGCCAGACAACTTCGTGTGGCTGTGAGTGACCTGAAGAACATCTTCTCCAATCATTGGACTAGAGGAGATCAAGATCAAATTTGTTTGGTAGCG